>PVKU01004483.1:0-145933 GCA_004027475.1 Anoura caudifer | reverse complement strand
GCCCGTCCGCACCTCCGCTTTTTCCTGCCGCGACTCCGCCCCTCTTACCGGTCTGGATGAATCGTTGTTGGACTTCCAAACAGTTTGATTTTCTGAGATCTGGTTGTTTTCTTGTTTCTAAATCTTTGTTGTCCTTAATTTGGTTGTGAGAAGAGACACAGTGCGTCTGCCTATGCCTCCATCTTGGCCGGAAGCCTCCATATGTCTTTCATACTTGTTGCTCTAATCCCTTCCCCTTTTCCCTGGGTATATTGTTTTTAAAACCTATCTTTATTAACCTGTTTTTGTTTTTAACATGAACACACACACCCCTTGTTGTGCATGGTAAGCCTAGCCCAAACTAGTAAGGGATGGATCTGGTGTGTAATATGAGTCCCAAACCCTGGAACTAGAGGTCTGGAACAGGAATCCTTGGTTGCACATATACAGGCAACCCTCAGCTGATCTTAGCTTCCCTTCTGTGCCTTTCACTTAGCCCCACCTCTCCTAACCTCTGCACTAACCACTTATTTGTGTTCAGACCAATCTGCAATCTTCCAGCAGAAGGAGATCAAGTAATGGGGCCACCCAGTTAAAATCTAGTCTTCCACAAAAAACTGAAGATGGAAGGGTTTCAAGAAGGCACTATGGCAGAAAACCCAGCTCTAATTGGCAAAAAGGAGGTAGTTCAATAGGCTATACTCTCCAAATAGTTGTTCTCCCCGATGATAACAACAACAAAAAGTATTCCTGCTGTGCAAACCCAGAGCTGCTGCCACTTACCCTTGAGATTGCTCATGTACCTGAGAACACAGTGCAAGAATGAGGGTTTTAGATTAAAGTACACAAAAATACTAAACCAGGATATTTATGTTAAAAAAAAAAGTTAAGCCCTGGCTGGTGTAGCTCAGTGGATTAAGCACGGGCTACGAACCAAAGGGTTGCCAGTTCGATTCCTAGTCAGGGCATATGCCTGGGTTGTGGGCCAGGTCCCCAGTATGGTGTGCAGGAGGGGCAAGCACACATTGATATTTCTCTCCTTCTTCCCCCCACTAAAAATGAATAAAGAAAATCTTAAAAAAAAGTTAACATGCACAAGATATACCATTTGTACACAACTAGTGCAGCTGTCATCCTGAAGAAGGTGAGACCCAAGATGCAGTTATCCAATGTACCAAATAAAATTGTTTTGGCCCAGAAATGGGGTGGGGGTGAGCTTAGGGGCAGCAGGTCTACAGCTGTTCCCCAATCATCCCCTTTGCCTACACTCACAACCCATTGCTTGGGGCAATTCTCAGTACCCTATCCAAAGAGTGGGGGATAACAAAAAAACCTGCTATACCCCTGAGAGATTCCCTCCCACAGAATGTAATTGTTTGCGGGCTGGCTTCATCAGTCTGATTTCATGTTAATCTTTCACTCTGGCAAGAGAAATATTATCATTACATATCCTTCTTTAAAAACAAAACAACTTCCCTATCCAGATTACTTTCAAAAGGTGGAGACTCAAATAAAGCATGCACAGAGGGTTTTCCCCCAAAGCCCTCACATACATTTGGATAGAATGTGGTTGGAGTTCCTTTTCCTCCCCCCTCTTCCCAACCAAGAAGAAAGAGCGGGTTGAGGCTATTGAACCCAGCCTGAGATACATGGCAGTACCAGCTGCCCCTTACACACCCTGTCCCCACTTTCTCCATTCTGCTGATTGATGCCTGCTCCTTGGAACTTCCTGATCACAAAAGGATAGGCTCTGAAACAGTGTAGCTCAATTCTGGGCATCTGGGAGCAGGGCAGGGCCATGGATCTCTTCTTCTTCATCCCAAAAGTAGGCTGGCTTTCCCTGTGAGCTGGGGGTCTATTGGGTCTTCAGTGGACATGAGGCCACCATATGGCTGATGCTCTGGCAAAAGTGGCACTTCTTGGGCTGGGGTGGCAGCTTGCATTTCTTGGCATAATAGTCTAGACCTCCACAGTTGTAACACCTCTCTCCTTCTGATCTGCGCTTCTGCACATCAACCCTTTTGCTCATCTCTCACTTCTAATACGGAACACCCCACCAGGACCAGTGACTCGAACAGATTCCAGGCCCTTGGTGGACCACTTAAAGGTGAACTCTACTGCCTCACCCTCCTTCAGACTCCAGAAGCCCTCCACATGCAGCTTACTCTGGTGCACAGACATCCACCGGTGGGTCAAGCATGACCCCTGCGTGGGTGGTCATGGACAGGAATCTGAATCCCATACCCACATTGAACCACTTATAGATGCTGGCATCATGCAGCGGTGGCAGCTCCTCTGCCACCGAGGCCGCATCTACCAGTGCCTTGGCGGGGCCACCTGCAAACTACTGGAGCCCATGGTAGTCAGCTAAGCCTACCACCCTGGGACCTAGGTTGGGTGGCTGTTGGCTCCAGAGAAGTTGAGAGGCAAAGGTGTAGCTCAGAGAAGAGGCAGCTACATCTTCCCCAGCGCTATTTCCTACAGATTTCTGAGGATAGACTCATTCAATTCAGTTCCATTTTGACTGGTTCCACGGTGGGGAAAAGCTCCGCTTGAAGCGACCTGTGCATCTGGACTGCCCAAGTGGTTGTGCTGTCTTCCCAATGATAGTGTGTGCACACTAGACTCCAATTCTGGCCAGATTTACCTGGGGCATTTGGGAGGGACAGTGAGGCACTCTGAATAATCTGGATCTCAAGTCAGAATCCCTTTGGACTGAAGAGCTGTGAGTTCCCGGAGTGACTCGTCACCACCCTACACTTGTGTCCATTTATGCAACCCTCTGCCCAGGACTGCTGCTGTGCAGAGGTGAAACCTGACCAGAGTCACCAAAGGCCTCTCATTTTCTGAATGTTTGTCCATCCCCCAAATTCCTGTGTTGAAACCCTACTCTGGTATTAGGAGGTGTGGTCTCTGGGAGGTGACTAGGATTAGATGAGGTCATGAGAGAGTAGCCCTTATGAATGGGATTAGTGCCCTTCTAGGAGCCTGGAGAGAGCTTGCATCCTCTGATTTCTGCTTTTTGAGGATAGGAGTCGGCCATCTGCAACCTGGAAGAGGATGCTCCCCAGAACTTGACCATGTTACATCTGATCTGGGACTTCCAGAATCCAGGGCTATGAAAATAAATTTCTACTGTTTATAAGAAACTCACTCTATGGAACTTATACAAGCCCAAATGAACTAAGACAGCTTCTAAGAGTCAGCCCCACCCCCAGGGGAGCAGACACACAGCCCCTGCAGAAGGCTGGCCCATTCCTAAACGCCCCCTGCTGACTGTCGCCCCCTGGTGACAGGCTGAGTCAGAAGTGTGGCGCCTGGAAGGAGATCTCTTTTGGGACTAACTCTAAATCAATAAAACAAAAATGGCCTGTCATCATTTAAACTCCACAACGTTCACATCAGAGGATTTCTGTGGATAGTTGGTTTACCTTTTCATCTTTGTACTTCCCTGATTTTACAAAATTGGTACAATAAATGTTAATTTTATAATTGGAAAAAGCAGCTGTTTTCATGGCATCTGCTCTCTTGCATATAAGTGCTACCCTTAGTTTCAAGATCCAAACCAATCTTTATGTATTTTTTATTGTCTACATTTTAGCTAAAGGTTTGCAACACTTTAACAAATCTAAATAGGAAAATTCAAAGTTACAAGAAGAGCAAATAAAGGGATGGTTTTTCCCATAAGGACATGGCGCCTGTCAGTGCACTTAGATGGGATTCAGTTACACTGGGAGTTCTCTGCTGGAACCAGGGAGGGCATAGTACTGGGTGAGCCATTACTCTGTAACTGGGCAAGAGGTTAGAAAGAAGGGAATGGAAGAGGGAGGAGGAGGAGCAAATAGTTTTCAGCTGGTTCCCCATCTGTAAAGCTTATGCCTTTGACATGGCTATTTTTGGGTTTGGAGGGGGGTTGGAACTCTTCCCACAGCTACTCTGCTTGGCAGCTGCTCTGCCTTAGCTCCCTCTCTCTGCTCCTCCCTTCCACAGCTCTCTTGAAAGATGGAAGCAGACCCTTGAGTATTCCTCCCCTCCCAACCACCCCTTTACCCCACTCCCATACTCTCAGAGTATCTGTAGGCCTCACCCACTTGCTTGTCTTTTTATACAGAACTGGGAAAATGTGAAAATAAATAAAGCCTCAATTAGGCAAGCATCCAAGAATTGGGAGTGGGGCAGGGCAGGGGTCTAAGGCCCCATCCCAATGTAGGAATGCCTGAGAAAACTCTGGAAGCCTCAAGCAGCCTAGAGGCTGGAGACTTCCCACAGTCTCCTTTTTGGTCTGTGCTGAACAGACAGGCTCACAGCCAGGGGCCCAAGAGCCCAACCTCACTCCCACACCAAGACTCACAGGAGGCTCCCTGCCACCCAACACACAGAAGGACAAAAGGGGTCCTGCACACTTGCCCCCCTCTTTTTTCCTCCTTGAATTCCATCTCGGAGCAGGAGGCAGGACCCTCCAGTGTAGACCTGGATCTAGGTGCAATGGCAGTCCTCCAGATGGAACAAAGGCAGTTCCCCCCTTTTAACTGTGGAAACTCAGCATTTATTTATTCCATTCTGAGCCTGGAGAGAGCAATGCGAGGGAGATCTTATTTCTTCCCCTAAGTTGAGGGGTAGGGGGAGAATCAGATTCTATAGGGAGGAGACTGGACAGGAAGTAGTTCAGATATTTTTAGAGACATGGGAATTAAGTGAGCAGGGAACTTCTGGGGCCAGAAACGAATTTGTTTCCATCCCAATGCTGAACCTGAACAGCCAAATGGATGGGGTTCAGAGCAAGGGGCCTGCAGTGTAGCAGAGGCAGGATTAGACTCCAGGGAAGAGGAGAGAGGAGCTGAGAGCTGAGATCCCTGCAGGCTACTCCACTCTCTCTGCTACTACTATCTGGTCAGTTTCAGCATTTATACAAGCTGCGCAAATGTCACCACCTCACAGAAGCATTGGGTGGCACTGAGTTAGGGGCAGGGCATTGGGTGCAGCACACTACCTCCCACCCCCGCCCCCCGCCATAGGGTGTCCTCAACAGCCCACCTGACTCTCAGAAGAAGGGGTCACAAGCGGGTGGGGTAAGGTGCTAGTCACCTCAGCTCCCTTTGTGCAGATTCTGGTTGACAGTGGAAGGATCAAATGCAATCTAATGCACATTTTCAATTATCTGCAAGTTTCCAATGAGTGAGGCTACCTCAGCTCTTTAAGACCACAAATACATTCTTAAACCTCTGTGGGGTACCTTACTTAAGAAGTATCCTTCCACAATCTCCAAAACAGCTACACAAACTAGGATGTAGGACTAGGAGATGAGGAAAATGGATGAGAAAGCGAGTGACCTTAGATGGCTTCCCACTGTTGACGGAGTACAGAGTTTCTGGAACACAATCTGGCAACAACTATCAACTGCCTCCAAAATGTACACACTCTGGACCACACTCTGGGAGTCTGTGCTGAAGAATTATATAAAAAGAAAAGAAAAAACTTGAACCCAACATAAATATCCAACAGTGAGCACTAGAACAAACAGCCATTTGATGGAAGAGTATGTAGCTATTAAAGACTTTACTTCCAACAGTGACTTGAGAACGGTTAGAACAGTTCTATTAAAGATGATGTTTTTTTTTTTAAATTCTTAATTTTAGGCCTCAGATAAGTATACAACATCCCAAGAGGTAAGTATGTGACAACCACAATATCAATAGATTTTTATCTTTGGGTAATACATAGGCAACTTTGTTGTCTGCATGCTTTTTCATTTCCCAAAGTTTTCACCATGAATATACATACTTTATTTCTGGCAGTAGGGGCGAGAAACCACTATTTCTTTAGTGCCAGCTTTCCCCACCACCTGGGTGCTTTGGCTGGTCTCACCTTCAGTGTCAGACACTCCCTCTACTTAGAAGCACCTCCCTCTCCATCTCCAGATTACCCCCAACTTGCTTCTCCCGGGAAGCCCCAGAGTTTACCAGCCTGGTTCCTGTGGCTGAGTAGGGGTTGTGTGTATGTGTTTCTCTCCCTCTCTCTCTCTCTTCCACCCCGCTCAGCACTTATGTACCTGATGATGGCTGACCCCTCCATTTTCCTGACTACAGAATGTTAGATCCTGGAGGGCAAGGACCCTTTCTTGTCTTTATTTTTCCACCTACCAGCCCGCCCATGGCACACAGCCAGCAAACAACCAGACAACAAGTGAATGAATGAATTCAGCCTCTCCCATGGTTTCCAAAGGTCCCCAGAAGAGAGTCATTGGGAAAACATTTAACGTGGGAAGAATGAAAATACAACAGCACTATGTGGGCTTGTCTATGTGGCCCTGGGATAAGGACAGGCCCAAGCCATAGCTCTCCCTGATGGCATTTCTCAAGGCAGCCAGAATATCAGTTGCAGAGCCTGACTGGTCCATGACAACAAGGGTCTTATTGTTGGTGTAGAGGTGGCTGGGCCCCATCAGTAAAGTGCCTCATTCACTGGAGGAGATTAGATAAAATGGTCTCTAACTTTTTGGGAACAGCAGTCATCATTAACCCTTTGGTTTGAACCAGAAAAATCTGTAATTTCAACTATTTATGAAAGTATCTCTTCCTCAACAAAAGGTATAGACAATACAGTTAATTCAGAAGCTGAAAATACACACATCTCCTGGCAGGCACATAGGCATTCACTGTCAGATATACACACATCCCAGCACCACACACATACAAGAAGCTATAGGGACCCACAGGAACATGACCCACACAGGACAGAAAATAATAATAGCACAGAAACAGGGGTGGGGAGGCAGGAAGGAGATGCCCATCCTGGACGCCAACCAGCATGCGCCCTCAGTGTGCACACCAAGTCATGAAATGCAGCAGTGGGACCGCAAGGTAAACAAACAGGGCTGAACATGTTCAAGTCCCTGCTAAAACCCTAATAAAAATGACCACAAAGGAATTCTTAAAAGATATAAATTCTGAAGGACAAAATATAAATTCTGAAGGACAAAATATTCTCAGCAGATATGAGAATATTAATTAAACTTTGGAATGTAGGAATTGGTTGTGTACGTGGAAAGTGACTAAGTAGAGCAGAGAAAGCCTCCGGAGGGAACCAGGAGGAAACAGGCCGGCACTGTCCTGGAACTCTACAAAGATTAAGGCCTGGAGGCTCCAGGCCTCTCTGACTACCAGCGAGGCTGACAACAGAAGAACCAGTCAGCACCTGTGAAAGGAGCCCCAAACCCCAGGGGCCCAGCTCCCACCAACAGCAACCAGAGGGTGGGTCTCTGCAAAGGCCCTGGACTGGCGGCAGCAGGCACTGCTGTGGGGAGAGAGGGTGAAAGCACGCACCCTGAGAGCTGAGGTCCACCCGCCCTCCAACTCTAAGTCCTTCTGTTGTCCATACATCTCCCTGGACTGGAGATGAGAGGACCTTGTCTGGGGAAACTAAGCAGCCCAACAGAAAGACCACTAACTGGGTGTCTCCATAGCCTAGAAATGAGAGGTTTTGTATTTAGACACATTTGAAGGTCTCCCCAAAGTCACCAGTTCCCTGCCTGTCCTTCTAAAGTAAGGCCAACCAGTCAATAATCTGCAGTCTCCTTCTTAAATACAAGCTCTCAGCTAAGAGTCATCACTCATTTTAGAAAGCCCAAGACCAAATTAGGCAGAAAGGGAACTAAGAAGAGAGCAAATCAGACCAGAGACAATAAAACTTCAAAATAACTGAAATTAAAAGAAAAAGTACTGCATTCATGAAACATGAATAAGACGCTATAAAAAGATAAAAAGGGGCACAGAGGACAAAATATGAGCTCTAAAAATATGATCACTGGCATAAGAATCAGAATAAAAATATAGAAATACAGTCGCTGGAATAAGAAACAAAGGGTTTAACACAAGGTTAATGAAATCTCAGGCATGATAAAGTGATGCAAAAAAGATAATAAAATTACAGACTCTGCCCAAAAGAACTGACAGCCAAATAACAGGAATTCTAGGAAAATGAAGCAAAGGAAATTACCAGAGGAAAAAAATACAAGAAAACTTTCTGGACCACAAGGACAGAAATTTCTATACTAGTACATACACAGGCTTCTAGCTCAATGTAAAAATGCAGACCCATGCCAAGGCATATCTTCATGAAACTTTAGAACTCAATTCAAGAAGCTCCTAAAAGTTTTCAGAGAGAAAATTCCATTTCTTTACAAAAAAATCAGGAATCAGAGCCTTTGTATATGAACTTCTGAACAGTGATGGTGGGAGTTAAAGACAAAGAAGAATACCTTTAAATTTCCAAGGAAAATTATTTCCTATCTAACATTCTATAACCAGTCCAGCTACCAGTCAAGAGTGTGGGTAAGAAAGGCATTTTCAGACATATAAGCTCTCAAAATTGTTTTTCCCATGTGCCTTTGTCAAGGGGCTTCACCAAAAGGAGAAGTAAACAAACAAACGAAGAGGTCAATCTAAGACACCCAGGAGAGAAAGAAATGGAACTTCCAGGTGGGAAGCAAAACCCAGGTCAGGAGCCCTGCAGCAGGCCTAGAGAAGAGTCAGTCCAAAGGGAACAAGATAGAAGGCTCCACCAGAATGTTACCTTGAAAAAAAGAATCATTGTACTAGGTACTTGCCCACAGTAAGAGGAGTTTTATAGTTCTGCAGTTAAGAGTTCAACTAAGGTTAAACAGACAAACAATGAAGGTAGGGAGGTGATTATTAACTGCAAGAGAAACTAAATGTGAAAAGAAATACAATCCTAGTTTCCTACATGACTTGAATGTACACACTTTCCACACAGTCATAGTAACTTAAACACATAGTCATTTAGACATTGATTCAACCCTAATATTTAAGTATATTGGTAGGATAGAGAAAGGTTGAGGAAAGACGCAAGAATACATATACATATGTGTCAGCACATATGTAGGTGTGTGTTGTGTGTGGCAAAATGACACAGATGAAAGAACTAATTCCTACCTTCAAAAACTCAAGAAGTAACAGTATAAACATGTGACTTACGAACACAGAGGTATTAGAATTCTCTAGCTATACTTCCTCTGGAGTAAGGAAGAAGGGGGAGAGTAGTGGACTTGCATAAATACATGCATATATTACTTTGGGGGGGAAGCCCCAACAATGCTTTTAAAATTCCCACAGGGCCCATCTTCAGCCTTTGTGTATGTCGGGGAGCATAGTAAGATCCCAAGGTAAATACTAAGGTACAGGAAGAGAAATGGATACCCATTACATAACCCTCCAAAACACTGCCCAACTGTCACACCAATGAGAAAATAATTTCCACAGGTCTGAGAGACTGACCTCCTGGGCCCTCAGGTAAGCAGTTAGCTCTGGGTGCTACTTCTCTTTAGGATGTATTCGTGTATTGTTTTCTTCATTGGGCAAGACCATTAGAAACAAAGAACTGTTCCTCTAATTCAACAACCTCAAATAGGGCATTTGGTGGAGGAAAGTTTATGTGTTGCCCAAAGCAGTTATGAAAAGATCATTTCTAAGGTTGTTACAGTTTGAATACTTGACTTGGGGGTTTATTATAAAATTTAAACCAAATAACTGAATGTGTTCTAAAATTAGACACTTTTTTTTTCCCCAGACAGGATAAGGCTAATAATATATGGAGGAAACCAGCATGACCAAAACTGCTACCAGGCTATCAGATGTTCATATATATTACTAAACCAGGGGATCTATACAGCAGACTTCTCCCAGCTTCTACCCCTTCAAATCACTGCACAGGCCACCCTCACAGCACCCTTGAAGAACAAACACCTATGACCACACAAATAACTGTTAATGAATGAGCAAACAGAACAGATACATATTTTCATGTCCATTCCCCATTCTGCAGATATCTGGGCCTTCCTTTTCCCTGGGCAGCAGTGACAGCCCTCCCCAAACACTGCTCCCAGTGCATGCACGGGGGTCCACAGCACAGGATGTGGGATCTCATACACAAAGACAACTCAATGTCCATCACCATCACTTACGTGAGGCTTGTGTCTTTCCCTACAGGGCCTATGCAGGAAAAAAAACACCAGTAAAAATGCTGAGTGACCCTCAGAGGAAACCTTCACTCCTCTTTCCTTGCTTAACAAAGGTAGGACTTGAGCTTACTTCAGCAACAGCTGTGGCCAGGTCCACTGGGCCAAGGGAAGCAAATAAAGAGAAAGAAAGGAGTATCAGGGGCACCTTCAAAAATTCCTACCAGTCATGTCCTGGCCTCCCTCATCCCCATTCCTACCACAGTAAAAAGAAAGAGAAGACAATGGATTACAGATATGCACCCTTCTAAAACCCAAACCTCAAGGACAGGGCTGTTATTTGTGCAGAATAAATAACAAACAGTGTGTATCTGACACAGCAGTTACTCTTTCCCTGATCAAGTAATACAAGCTTTCCACGCTATTATAACAAGTCTCAGTAAATGAAGTAGAGCAAGAGTCTGTCTACATGGATGAAGTAAGTTCATTTGAAAATAGTGACTCTGTGTTTCCTACACTTTGCATTGTAAGACTGCCTTTGTTTGGAGGAAGGAGAGACAATGCCTTAAAGAATATGTTAGAAGTGAGCAATGAGATAAAATGGGCAATTCAAAATAAGAGGAGGAGAAAAGGAAGAAGGGGGAGGAGGAGGAAGAGGGAGGGGGGATGGGGGAGAGGGAGAGATGAACGGGACAGGAGAGGGAATGGACAGAAAGAGGGTACGCATATGTCAGACATGACCTAGTGAGGTAAGGGTTGGTGAGGTATTTGGGTTGTTTCCTACTAAGGGCTCTCATCTAAACCTCAGCCCCAGTACCTGCCCTCTTCAGTATAAGCTGCCACAGCACTGCCATGAAATAGTATAACCCTATTTACAATGATACTCTGACTGCACTTCACACTCCCAAATGTTAATATTTACATAGGAAGCATGCCCAGGAACACCTGGGTAGAGGCTGTTTTCTTAACTTTTTCTCATACAGCATGAATTATGTTCTCCTCTTCTCTTGGAAAGGAGGCCCTCAAAGGTAAGAAACCTGATGCATTCTCTTGACACACATGCCACCACTCTCCTATCGCAGCCCATGGCCACCATCACACATTGCATTGTGCTGTCTTCCTCCCGCTCTTCACACCCTCAGCTCTCCCAAAGGTGTGAAGAGAGCCCCAGCAGCTTCCATTTTTCAAGGCAGGTGGGGTAGGGAGGAAGGATGAGCAATGCAGCACAGTGAAGAGGGCCCTGGATGAGGATGGGCTGCGTGGTGCTGCAACCACTGCTAGGTGACCCTGGACACCCACAGTTACAAGTGCCTACTACAGACAGGAAGGTCTGCTGGTACAGAAAACACAAAGGTGTGTCTGTTTCTCAGGCACTCGCAGCTCATTAAGAAAGGACACTGCCCTATTCACACAACCCCACTCCAAGGAGTGAGAAGCACAGCCTGGAGTGGACAGGTATCTCTGAAAGCTACTGGTAGGTGCCTGTGGAGGCCCCTCCTCCCCTCTGGGTCTGTTTCAACTGCCAAAGGTGAGGGCTAGACTAAAGGCTGCTTCCGAGGACCTTGCCAACATCACAACATCGACTGTAACCCTGGTCCCTTATGAGACATGCAGGACAGCCCCCTACGTCACTGGGACCAGAATGTGTGACAGTGCTGACTGGGTCTGTTCCTGTGAATGCACTGGATGTTGGGCTGGGCATGTCCTCCACACCCAGGTGTCAATGAAACCTCACCCTACCCTACCCCACTGGAATGAGGAAAAGAGGCAGCCTAGCCCTTTAATTGCCCCTTGGCCCTTCTCTGTGCCAGCTGGGTATGCTGTGGCACTCAACAGGTGTTAATAATCCAGCAGATTTAGCACAAATCATACCACAAAGGGGTAAAGACTTCTGCTACGGTTTACCCTGCCACACCAGAGCTCTTCAAACATTAACCATGCAGAACTCCAGAATCCTTGAGCCAGTAGGGATGTCTGGGAACTGAGCCAGAGCAGCTCCACCCTCCAGGTCTTTGACCCATGACTCCATGCAAGTACCCCAGCTCTTCAAGGAAAAAAACCTTATCCTTAGGCAAGTTACTGCTCTCCCCACAAGGCCATTTCAAAGATTAAATGTGAGCCTAGTGAGAGCAGCTAGCACTTGTAATTGGTGCATCGTTTCTTTTTACCTCTCCATTTATCACACAGGCAAGCTGGTTCCAAACAATATGCATGACTACCTGGAGGAACTGAGCCTCAGGCTTCTGCCCTGGATACAGCGACCACACCCTTAGACAGACAGCCTGATGTTACTAATAAGCATCCTCACATACTGACTTCTTGCTGAAGCATGGGCACCTCAAAGCACTGTTGGGCCACCATATCCTCACTGGTTGACAGGGAGACAGGTACAACCCCCCTCAATGGGGTGAGAGGAAGGATAATGAATCACTTACGCCAATATTAGACTTTGAGGAACAGTCTGCCCACCACCCTCCAACCAGGAAGCCCAAAAGGAAAGTTACCTGAAGAGGGACAGAAAGCAGGTGCTGCAAAAGCTGGGCTGGAATCTGGTCTCAGAATCATGCTTCAAACACCCTTCTCCTCTGCTCCAGGACAAGAGTGCTCCCACGTGGCTGGAGGTGGGTCATACCTGGGGCTACACAAAGTCCTTCACAGCCTCCGCAGCTTTCAAGGAGTCTCTGTCCTCCTCCACCTGCACTGTCCTATCCATGTACCCAAGTGTCCCACAGCTTGGTAAGCAACTCTGCCCTTGTTAGAAGTAAACACAGACTCCTCCAGAATCGCACAGAGACTCCTTCCTCCCTCACCTCCCTGGGGGCCACTAGAAAAGGATGCCGGGCCTTGCTAGTACAGCACATTTTACTTTGTGGGGCTTGTCTCAACAAGCTGACTCAAGTCAGAGCAGCGTCAGAGCTTTGTGATGCCAGGCTCCATGTCGCATGACTGGGGCTAAACCACTTCTCTATCACCCTAATCAGCATGAGGGGCCGGTCCTTTCAGGTCCTTTCCTACGCTGACATTCCATGATTGATTATACTGTGAAAACACAGAGCTGTGGAAGGAGGGACATGCGACACCTGGTGGGACTATGCCATCAGGGACCATCTTTGGTGGCTCCAGTTTCTTCCTTTCCCTCATCTATACAATGCCTTTCCTGTGTCTGGTGCCCACATCTTAGGCCCAGTAGTGGTAGCCAGGAGCACTATTTAACCTTGCCCAACAGGAGAGTGAGGGAAGTACCAGAGAGGGCGATGATGTAAAGAAGAGACAGCCACTCCCTCTGGTCACATGGAATTCACACTTCTCCCAAGAAGGTGGCTGGCCCTTCCCACTGATCTCCCGGCCTGGTCCAAGGCAATGCCACTCTACCCTTCAGACCTGGCTCAGATCATCTCTTTTGCGGAAATCTCCAGGCAGAGCCTGCTAGCCCTACTCTGTTCCCAGAGCACTTAACATTAGCTCCTTCTGGTCACACCCTCTATGTCAGCTGAGAAATGGTACTCGAAGATTCCCATTTCCCAGTTTGCAGAACCCGTGAATGTTACCTTAGTCGGTAAAAGGGACTTTGCAGATGTGATTAAGGTAAAGATCTCGAGATGGGGAGATTGTCCTGGCTTATCCGGGTGAGCACGAAATGTAACCGCAAGTGTCCTCCTAAGAGAGAGGCAGAGAGAGATGTGACACAGAAGAGGAGGACATGGAGTAACAGAAGCAAGAGGCTGCAGTGATGTGAACAAGGGGCTACGAGCTGAGGCAGGCAGGCAGGCAGCCCCTGGAACCCGAGAAAGGCAAGGACCCAGGTTCTCCCCTGGAGCCTCCGGAAGGAACCTGCCCTGCTGGCACCTTGACTTTAGCCTAAACCCAGAGATCCTGGTTTTGAACTCCTGACCTCCAGAACTGTAAGAGAAGTGTGCTATTTTAAGCCTCCAGGTTAGTTGCAATTTGTTCTAGCAGCCACAGAAAACTAACACACCTACTACATAGTTAGCCCCAGTTGCTTACCACTGTCTCTGAGATTCCACCAGTGGAACCATTCCCTGGATTTAGAGACCTTTCCCACCATAAAGAACATTCTCTTCCCTTCCCTGCCAAAGAAAAGATTCTTCTGAAAAAGTGTTTGTGGAGTAGAGGGAGGGCAGAAGACACTGACAGCAACGCAGTAAGCTGCCTACACGCAATCAACATCTTAAGTGGATTGGCTTATCAGACTCTTAGTATTTCCTATTTCCCAAGAAGGTCCAAAGAAAAAACATGATCAGGCAGGAGGAGCTAGGTGCATACAGGATGGGGTCCTGAGTAGGTGGTGGAGCAAGAGGGATGTGAGAAGTAAGGGTGCAGGGACTTTGCCCCTGGAAGGCTCTGCAGACTGGCTTCACTTTGCCAACACATGTGTGTCTGTGAGAATGTGAGGACTGCATGCACACAATGAACACACTAGTACTAGTTACCTGTTTTTCAACCCAAATGTTTTCTGCTGTTAACTTCCATAAAATAACTCTTTTTCAACAGTTCTTTCCCTGCTGCTACTTAATTAGTTTCCTAACCCACTATTTCAAGCTGTTTACTTTCCTAATACCCAAAGTCATTTCTCTCTCTGTGAGGAGGAAACCACCCAGTCCATTATCATAAACACTCACTCTGAGAGCCACAGAGAAGTCCATTCATGGCTCTGATGATCTCCAACAAGAGTGTCAATGAGGCCCATCCTCTGCTGCTATCCAGGAGCAGAGCAAAGGCCACAAAACTCCCTCCATCAGACCAACAGAACTGTTCCTCCAACCACCCCATCACCTCCTTCCATCACTGAAAGAGTTGTGCACACTCCAAGAGCTGGACAGATGGCACCTAAGACGTGAAACCATCACCAGCCTCCTCTGTTAATTAATCATGGGTGTCCAGAAGTCTCCCCACTCAGAAGCTGCAGGCACACTGGGGAAGACAGAGAGAAGAATGTGGGGTATCTCATTATGGCTCTTGGGCACTGAACAGAGAAGCAGGCAGGTAATTTCTATTTTTCTGTGTTTGATTCACTACTTATGTAAATGGGAAGAAAGGTAAGCACACTAGACAGTTCCAGTGAGAAAAGAATGGTACTTGCCATACAATCCAAAGTTGCCAAGTTCTCTCAGTGTGATGTAAAAGTCAGAAAAGGCAGATTCTCAGGGGGAGACCTTCTTAAAATGTTTACAACAGACCCAAGCACCAGAGTCAAGGACAATGGCAGACCAACTGACTCACCATCCTATCAGCCAACTTCTCCCACACCTGGACATACTATTCAATGTCCTGTCTATGCAGGCAAATACTAGGCCCTGCCTCAAGGTGCTCACTGTCCTGCAGAGGGAGGCCCTTGTGGTGATAAGCGTCCTGGGGATAAGGGACAGAAGAAGATCACGTCTGACCTTGGTCATCTCTTGGTCCTTGAGAACGATTCATGGCTTTCCAGCCCAGCCTTCCCACCCCACCTGGCTGGTGTTTGCTTGTTCCCTTCCACCTGACCCCCTTTAGCCACTCGTTCCTATATGCCCGCCTATAACTCTTCTCTCTCCAAGGTTCAGGCCATCCATGTAAAAGATCCTAACACCCTAAGTACAAATGCCTGTACTGTCCCAGACTCCGGCCCCAGTATGTAAAACAAGGAGCCCTCCCCTCCCCACCATTACCCAGATCAGGGCCAGGCAAGCAGGGAACCTAGCTACTCACTCCTCACTTACCAGTTGAGGCCCCATGGGCCAGTCTGCGACCTCCTGTGCTGGGTCTCCCTACCCATAAAACAAAGGTCTAGATCAGGGTTCTCTAGAAACCCCTCTGATCTAACCCCCATAAGTCTGCTCTGTTCATTACCCAAACAGTCCCATTATTAACCATTGGTGGCTTCCATCCCCCAACTCTTCCCTAAGTAGAAAACATCACTTGGTTCAGCACACAGAGTTGTAAATGACCAGAAAAAGCTACCAGAGGCAGAACAGTGCACTTTCTAATAGATATCAAGCTCAAACGCCTTAACAAGCCTGTGTCTCCAAGCTCCTACCCAACTTAGGTGAAAAGTAAGGGAGCAGAGGCAAAAGTTCAGCTCCCAGGTTGTAGAGAATAACATGTATACTGAATATCCCAGAGAGACACATAGAAAATGCCCTTGCATCTGCTAGGTTCATTCTAGTAGATGAAGTCTCATCTATCGCATTAAGGGGAAAAAGGCACATGGCACTTGTAAGTTTCACCGCTGACCCCCTATCTTCTGACAACAGGACTTCATTGTCAGTTGGCTCTGAAGACTCCCCATCCCACCTGGGCTCATCTATGGTATACCTCACTCACTTTAACATTTCAAAATCACTTCAAGGTGGCCCAAAGTGGCCTGCAGGAAGCCCACAGGGGCTCACACTCCCAGCAATCACCCCTCATCCTGCTATCTACTCCCTGCTGCCAGGAGACTACCGCACAAACACAAGGACTGTGCTGGTACCTCACCTTCCAGCCAAGGAAGGCCTTGCATGCATAATATATACTTACAGATTCTAGTTTATCTTTAACACACTTAAGTCATTAAGCAATGAATTAGTACAACATCCCTCCCAAAGAGGCAAAAAGTATTTTTAGTTGCCATGATTAAGGAAAGATGGGATGAGGGACTCAGATCTAAGGAAACTAAAGTGGGCAGGGGTCAAATACCTCAATACACTGGACTCACCTTCTAAACACTCCTGCTGGACCACAACTCCTGAACACTCCCAGGATGTGCCTACTTGGACAGCCAGCACACTGGGCCCTGGCCTACTGAGTAACTAGTAGCCCCCTACCTGTCTCCCAGCTACTCTCTATTTTTCCTCAACATCAGCCCATACACTAGCCTCAAAGGTTATCTAGAAAGACTGTTGTTCACGCATCAGCCAATAGTGGCAAGCACTTACTTTTAAAAGGTTCAAAAAAAAAAAAAGTTAAGTATTATGGAAAAATAAGTTAGTTAAATGGTCAACACATGAAGAAGTGCCTTGTCCACACAGGCACAGGGACAACCTGCCCCAGGAGGACATCTGTCAGTGCACACTCTTCACTCCAGCTACAAAGGGATTGCAAACAGTCTACAACCTCAACTAAAGTAGCACCAGATCATACCCATTTTAAAACTTGGATTGGCCCTGGCCAGATAGCTCAGTTGGTTAGAGAGTTGTCCCAAAGCAATAAGGTTATAGGATCCATCCTTGGTCAGGGCACAAACAAGAATCAACCAAAGAATGCATCAATAAGTGGAACAGCGAATCAATGTTTCTGACTGTCTCACTCTCTTTCTCTCTAAAAATCAATAAACATAAAAAATAAAACCATATTAAGGCTCTGTGCAGAATTCCACTTGGCAGAAGTCTCCCAGCCTGTACATGAAAGCACCTAGAGACCTCAATGGAACGCAGTGCATCTGCAGGGACGTGGGGGCTGCTCTCCCTCTTTGGAAGCCCCCATCTTGCTCTCAGGCTAGTGTAAGGATGGAAACAAACACTTCTGTGTTCAAAGTTAATTTTTAAAACTACCACTATTATCATGGCAAGCAAAACACTGGGGGAGAGCAGCAGAGTAGTGGAGGAAAGGAAGGTTGTTCCAGGCCCAGCGATGCCGTGAGGTTCCTATGCAGGAAAAACAGGCAGGGAGGAGGGCCTGGCTCAAGGCCATTTAGCCAGAAACAGCAGAACTTGATGAAAACCCAGATTTCCTGGACTCCCAAACCAACACTCTTCCTACACTCCTGGCGCTCCCAGCACCTACCGTAACAGACCTGCTTCCATCCCCTAGAAGCTGAAACCATGAGGAAAAAAGTATGAAGGCCAAAATATGGCCTGACACATGACAGATTTTAAAGTAAATCTGAAAACAGGAGAGTAATCTGTAAAATATCTCCTCTGATTCTCCATCTTGCCCCCTTCCTTCGAACATGAAGGTTCCCAGTGCCTGAGGAAGCTTCTCTGTCTCTCAACCAGGCACGGGGACTAGCAGGTCTAAAATTAGTTCAATGACCTAGAAGACACAAAGAAATTACTGGAACTGCCAGTCAGTCTGTGGCTACTGATACACCCGGGGGTGGACAAGATGCTGAGAGCGCAGTCTGGCTCTTGGTCAGTGTCACTGGGACATTCTCCTGCTGCACTTGGACAGTAGAGGCAGGCTGAGCCAGCCATTGCTAGACACAGCAAACAATAGGACAGCTGGGGAAAAGACCCCATCACTCTCCCAGAAGGCTTCTCACTTGTTTACAAATCATAGTTCTGTCACTCAGAAGCTGAGTAACCCCACAAACCCCCGGGGCCTCCATTTCTTCATCCGTGCAATCCATGTTGTGAGGACCACATTAAAGACTATGCCTGAAGAGCCAACACAGAGTGCCGGGCAGAGCACACTGCCCCTCTCCAACCTCCATGACAAGCAGGAAGGAGGCCAAGACCCTGTCCTTCCTCCCAAAAGACATCTCTGACTCCCCAGACCACATGCTACCTAATTAACAAGTGCATCACAGTTTTGCTTTGGTATTTCATCTTCATATGCTCACATGGGTCCCAACAGGCTGTGAGCTTCACCACGAGAAGGGTCTTCTTTTGATCTCAAGCCCTTTCCCTGCAGCTATGGACACAACAGCCACATAGTTACCAATGAATCACACACACTGGCCTGTCTAGATAAGCTCCAAGTGGAGGGAAACACAGCCAGGGTTTAAAGCAGGGGTTCTCAAATATTAGTGGTTCCTAAAAAATCACAGGAAGTGGTTACTTAAACTGTGGATACCCGGGCCTGCCCTCAGGAGATTCTCCTGCAGGGGTATGTCTGCACAATGATGTGATGAGAGAAGAGTGACAGAACCTCAAAGACAGGTCCTAAAAGCAGTAGGGCTGAGCTGTGAGGTCCCCCCTCCTCATTCTTCTATGGCCTTGGGTATCTGAGTCCTACTCAGGGTTTTGCGGCCTAAATTTTTTCAAGAATAAAGTGGGCAAAGGTCCTGAGGTCAAAACAACCTCTGGGACTCTGTCCTAGAGGAAGCAAACAGTCAAGGAGCCAGAAACTAACCTGTTAGCACTCACTGTCCTCTAAAGTGTTCAGACCAAGCTTACAGCTTCACATACGAGCACACACATCCCAGAGTAGCTTCTCTGGCTGGACCTTTGCATCCTTTAGAACTGTCAAACCCACAGCTACTCCCCAAGAAAAGCACACACCACTTATGTGAGGAATCTAGAAGTCAAAATCAGACAGAAAGTAGAATGGGGTCTGCCAGGGGCTGCAGGGAAGGGGACTGGGGAGTTAGTATTTAATAGGGACAATGATTCAGTTTTGCAAGATGAAAGGAATTCTGCAGATGGGTGGAGTGATGGTTGCACAACATGAATGTGCTTAATGCCACAGAACTATACTCTTAAAAATGGTTGATTCTGTTATACATATTTTACCATAATTAGAAACAAAGGAGGCTTAGACCATCTTTTTGCCTGCTTCCAGGAGGGAAAAGGAAGAGAATATGAAAACAAGGGCCCCAGAGCTACACTGTACAGTGTGCACTGCCCAAATCTCAGGGCCTGCTTTCCCTTAAGACTCCGTGTTTCTCTGGGAGAGGCTCCTACAATGGCCTTTGGGTTCTGAAGATGCCAACACATTAGCCTTACATCAGTCCCAAAAAGCTCAAAAAGAAGTAGCAGAATTTGGTATAATGATGGGTGGATTACAGGAAGAAAAACAAAAGTACAGGAGAAAGGCAGCAGTCTGGGTTCCCAGACCCCTCACTCTGCCCATGACTGAAACACCAGAGGCCCAGCCAGCTGCTCAAGCTCCCCCTTGTCTGTGAGACTGCTCTGAGCCCACCATGCTTAAGCTTGCATTTGGGAAATTTCTCTTCCTTTTTTAGGAAAACTGCCTCTCCTCCACACCCACCAGTTACAGGGTACACAGGTGCAGCAAGAAAAAAACTTCCCCCCAAAGCAAAAGTGACTCCCAAAGGGTAGTTGCAACCCAGAGCCTGTGGAAAAGAAAGGCAATAATTAGTTCCCGGAAGGTCCAAACCTAGCAGAAGACCCCAAGGAGAAAGGGCTCTCGAAGCAGCCCCTGAGGCAGGCACTTGCCCAGGGACGAAGGCCCATCCTCCTCCTGGGACTCCTGACACCCACAGCGACTGCTTTATGCCCCTCTTGGTCCTAGTGAAGGGGGCCCACACAACTTCCCCCCAGTTGGTTCTCTGGGGCCCTCTGGAGGGTGTTCTCCTTTCTGCTGAGGAACCATTAAAAGCTGCAGGCTCACAACACCCCTAATCCCTCTCCCAGAAGCACCCCAGCTCCCATCTTCTCAAGCTGAAAGCAGCAATTCTGCAAAAGTGCGTTTACAAAGATGCAAAGTTCAACTGAACAAATATTGACTGGGTCTCTGCCATCTAAGCCCCAAGCCAGACAATGCAGAAAGACACCGAAAATTATCAGGGGGCCCCAAAATGCGAGGGGGGGCCACAATTTAGTTGGTAAGATAACATTTAAACAAATTAAAACAAATAGTAGTATTGTATAAAAGTGAAGTAACAATTTGAAAGGCATTGTAACTAAATGTTAAGGGCAAAGTCCAGCCATCGAATGCTACGAAAGTTATTACATGAAGGTTAACTAGGGAGGTCCGGAGGACAGGATAGTGCTGGAGCTCAGCTTGGCGGGAGTGGTAAAATCAGTGCTGGCTACCAGCTGCTCAGAGCTGCTGCTCTTGGAGACTAGCACCAAGATGGGGCCATTACACAGGTGTGACAGTCCAAGCATGCCACAGGAAATGGTACCTATGTGTTCCCCAGGTAAAAGCCATGCATAAGCAGTTCTGTTAGCCCTGTGGTCACCTGATGTGCAGGGACACTCCATGGAAACCCCTCCATTCCAGAAACAGGCCCACCTCTGTTCCCTGCCTGGCACGTACAACACCAGCCAGCTTCCCTCATTCCCAGAAAATCTGATGACTGAATCCTTCTGTACCTTTGAAGAACAGGGATGATAACAACTCATATTTTATTTTTTAAATATTTGAAAAATTTTAAAAAGTCACTGACAAGATCTCACAGGGTTTCTAAGCCTTGGCACTCTTGATATTTGCAGCCCAATCATTCTCTTGTGGGTGGAATGACTTGTTCTGTTGTGCAAACAGCATGTTTAGCAGCATCCCTGGCTTCCACCCACTAGAGGCCAGTAGCAACCCCTTCCAACCCACACAGTTGTGAGAATCTGAGATGACTCCAGGCCATGCCAGGCCTTGGAGGCACTGTGGTCCCAACTGAAAACCACAGCTTTAGGTACTCAAACAGAACACTTCCAGCATGGCTAGAATTCAGTCTACACACAGCCTGCCTGAAAGTTCTCCAGCTCCAGGTCTCAGGACCCTGCTGGCCAGGTGGAGGCAGGAATCCAGGCTTCAGGAAAGCTGACCCTGGTTCGGAGCTCCAGGATTCTGATGATGCTCATCCAGTGAGTGGTCGTGAAGAACAAGTCTTCATGCAAACCACTTGGGGAACAGGAGTCCTCCTGTAAGTCACATGGCAGTGGCCACTGATGTTAACTATTGGGTGGCTGGCATCTGACTGCCCTTTTTACCCAGCCTCTTCCAAGTGCAACCCTAATGCTTCCTTGCCACTGTCCCCATACATAAGAGAAAATCCTTACCTTCCTGAAATGTTTTTTAAGGTATTTCAAAGCAATCACCACTGATTTTTTTCACCATTATAGAAATAATGCCACTTTGTTCCCTGGAAGTGCAGTGTATCTGTACTGCCCACAGCTTGAGCAGATCAACACTGACTAACTCATGGGATCAATCCCTTAAGCTCCAAGGTCATCTGCCAAAAAGTGGTCCACAGCCCAAAACTCTCAGCTCTGGGCATTCCCCCAATGCCCTATCTGCAGTCCAAGTTTTTCTTGAAGCTTCTTTCTTTTCTCACATCACTAGCACAGCTCCACTTCTGCCCTAGCAGGGCATGAAATAATACCCAACCAACATCCAGGTTGCTGGGAGACCAAAATGTCCTTCAAGGTGTCAGTTCTCATGGCTCCATGGCTCTTGGGATGCAGCATGTGCAGTGCCTTTGTACCCACACAAAGGCATCCCCAGTAGTCACCGTCTTTGTGCTTGTGCAACTGAGCTGAAGGGAATAATGAATTGTGTTGGACTCCAGTTAGGCCTAAAGAAAGATTTCCTGACCAGAATAATTGGTCTTCAAGGAAAGTCCATCCCAGCCTGAATATAATCCAGTGACATCTAAGGCTCTTTCTCTAATTATTAGTCTTTGCAGGACTTCAGAATAGGCCAGTCAGGCAGAGAGAGCACAAGTAAACCTCAAGGCTCTTAGCAGCCCAGCTCCCACCCCAGAGCTACTGCTGAAACGATAGCTAAGCATAACACACAGAAGCAGCACTGGGTTACCTCCACGCCTGCTTCCTTTCCTCAAAGGAAACGAGGGTCCAAGTAAAATCAGTGTCCCTGTTCCCACCGCCAGCAAGTTCTACCACCCCACTGGCATGCACCACCAATTCAGTCACCTCAAACTACTCTGGATCACACATGGTTCTATGGCAAAAATCCTCTGTGGCCCACCCAAACTGTAAAAATATGCTCACAGAAGAATAAGATGAATATTCTTTTTAAGAAGAAACCAATGAGGTAATAGTTAATGAAGGACTAGGTGTCATACTTATTAATTCCATACATAGATAACATACCCATTAATTTATCCCAGAAATAAATTAGAGAAAGCATCAAAATGCAAAAACTAGCCCTGGCTGGTGTGGCTCGTGGATTGAGTGCTGCTGGCCTGTGAACCAAAGGGTCATGGGTTTGATTCCCAGTCAGGGCACAGGCCTGGAGTGCAGGCCAGGTTCCCAGTTGGGGGCACAAGACAGGCAACCACATACTGATGTTTCTCTCCCTCTCTTTTTCCCTCTTTCTAGAAATAAGTAAAATTCCCCTCTCTCTAGAAATAAATAAAATCTTTAAAAAAAATGCAAAAATCCGGACACATGTGTGGAAATGGACCCACCTGTGGCCTATTCCCCTATGAGCTGTAATAACCACCCTAAAGTCCAAGGGCACATAGTCTCTGAGGTCCCTGCGGGATGGTGGGGGTGAGGTGGGGTGGGGACAATCATCTCTGCTCACACTTCCAGAATATGCTTTCACCCTTGAAGCAAAGAAATGAACTCTGGGTGGGATGGGGCCAACATATTTTACACTGTGTGACTAGATTTTCTAGGATAATCCCAATTTAAAAATGCAGTCCAAATGAATGTACACACACTCACATGCTCAAGCAGAACCAGAAAAGGTGCTCAAATCATACACCTTCAACCCTTTATAAAGCCTGGAATTTGCTCATACCTTAGGAAAGTTAGGAGACCAATCTTCTTTAAAGAAAAAATCAGGATACAAAATGGGTGGAAAAAGAAAAGTCAGAACAGTCTACCTGATTGGTTTTCGGGTTTGCCTCTGGACCAAGAGCCAAAGTCATCCAGCCCAGGAAACAGGAAGCAAACCAGGTGGATAGCAGGGCAGGAAGGAGCCTGTATGCCCTGGCTTAGAGACCAGAAGAACAATGAGAACCAGCAGGCCTCTGCAGAGCAACTGGATGTGCAAGAACAATTATAGCAACAGAACTGAGGGGCAGTCTTAGGACTACAGCAGGTGAATGCATGTGTGCTCAACTTCCACACGCACACCCAGGGCTAGCCCCGATCTGCCCCTGCAGGTCCATAGCCTGTTCCACTTCTAATTAGGAATGCTATTGCCAAGACCAACCCCTGTTAGCCTTGGACAGAAAGACTTCCTCCCTCATTACTTAACTCTCACCCATCACCACTGAAGATGTCTCAAACCAAAGGTCTGGGTTTTAAAGGGTCATCTTTATCAGCTGTCATAAGTTCTTCAAAAATTCTAGGCTCCAAAAGAGAAGTCCAAATGAGAGCACACAGATGCTGTGCTCATGATGATGCAAATGCAGCCCCAAAGCAGTGGCCTGGAGAAGACAGAAATGGGGAGTGGGCAGAGGAAAACACTCACCATCTCATCCAGGGCGTAGCGCAGGAGTCCGTGTTCATACAGGATAAAAAAACGCCGCTGCCACTTCTGTAGAGGAACCCAGAGTAGGGGTTTAGGAGGGTTCTGGCCCTGATCTCCATGTGCTAAGTCCCTGAGTCTGCCAAACCTGTATCTAAAGAATGCTGGTTCCATAGCTTCAATTTCTGAGGCAGATGGCAGGAAAAGAAGGACCCAAGGCAGAAGAATGGTGATTTATTAGCCAGGATTGGGCCAGAGGAGAGGCCCAAGCCACATAGTGTGTTTCACATAAGTTATTGAGATTTAACAAGGTGCCTGGTTTATTTTAATTTGCAAGCTCCTCAGGAATAGCAATGTCTTAGTCATCTTCTTTAATTCTTTATGTACCTAGCACAGAATTTATCATATAATATGTATCAATATTTATTTGATGAATTATCTGACATGATATGGAACCACCTGGGAATTGCAAGTACTGATTCCCTACTTCTAAAAAAATCTAGGAAACTGCTATGAAAAGGTGTCTCGATGACTCATAGGGAATGGGAGACAGGGGAAAAGGTAGCCAGGCTCTAGTACTCACTAAGAAGTGAGCTAACAAAAGTCAAAACTGAGGAGCTATGAGACTAGTGGGGACAACTCCAATGTCCAGGGAGTGTGTGACTGACAGGGTGCCCTCTCTCTGCTCTCCAACCAAAGGCCAGGCAGTGGGGGCTAATGGTGGTCCAATGGCACTGAGAGCAGAATGAAAAAGTTCATGAGGTTATGTGCCTTCCTCATGAGGATATCATGACCTATTTTTACCACTTCAAAAAGCTCAACATAATTCATACTTTTATGGGCAATAAGGCCACAAGAACTATCTAAAATATCATGCCTCTTTTCTTTGGGCCAGAATTACACCTTATAATAATGATTTTCCCATTAGAAGCTGGGAATGGCAATTCTATAAGACCTAAATATAAATGGGAAAAGGAGCTGCTTCCTGGTTACTGCAGGCATTGAAACAGTCCTCTGGCTGTTTCAGAGGTGGCAGAAACAGGACACTCATCCCCCTTACAAAGAGGACCAGTAGAGGACTGGTTCTATACTGGGTGTCCAAGGGGAAACTGCCTAGGAAACATTTCCAAGGCTCCAGTTTGTAGCTTTTAAGGACAAAGCCCATTGTAGAAGGAATCCCAAAGAACCAGACACAAGGCATGTGGGGCACTGCGCTGCCTCCTGCGAGTGTAGTATTCGGGCTGGCAGCAGCAGAGACCAAGAGGCAGTCAGAGGCTCTCTGGGAGATCAGGGGACAAGAAGGGAGCAGAGTTGCAGCAATGAGTGGGATACAGGTCACAGCACCTGGAAAAGAGTGTTTAGAAAAGGAAACATATCGTTTTTCTTGGAATCAAATCCAAAGGGGATCCCTGGCAAAGGAATAAACCGCTGGTCAGGATCAAGGCACCAGCAGCATGTGTACACCAGGAACCTGCATTGGGCTGGAGTGGCCAGGAGAGCAGGAACAAAAGCAAAAGTTGGTCCTCAAGACCTTCATCCCTTCACCAGCGCTCATTTGCTGAGCCCCTAGCTGGCTGGGGAGGACAGGAGGAAAGGAAAGTGAAGAGGGAAGGAGGGAGCTGCAGGAGGCAGGGCCCTGACACTGAAGGAACTGGGAGCTTAACTAACATAATTGCAAACATTTGCTGAACTACCCTTTTGCCTTTTCTATTAACTATTTAACTATTCCATTTAACTATTTCTAGAGTCAAGCTGACCCATTAAACAGGTAGCACCATGTGAAAACTTATGTTGAAGGGAGCACTAGGCTTAACTAGGTGTAACTGAGACTTTTCCTGTGGGTTCTATGAGCTTTCCAGTGGAGCTCTCTGCTGATCCTACCATTCAGCAATCCACTTGTCAACTCCATCTCCTTCTTCCTTTCTATCAATTAACCCTGAGGGGAGCCCCTCTCTAGTTCCTCCCACCCCAGGAGTTCACTGATTCCCTTACCCGAGACCGATGCACTGGGTTGTCAAAGTCAGTCCCATCTGGAGCCAGGAGCAGCCAGCCACCATAAATGGGTTTTGCCTGGAGGAGAAAAGGGCAGGTAGTCAGTGGCCCTGGACCAGAGAGAAAGAACAGGTTTAAATAGTCAAATTAATGACAAGCACTTGCGAGAAACAGAAGTCACCTCTGCCTAGCACATTCCACACATCTCATTCCCCAGCTACAGGCTGGGTCTCCAAGGAAGATGTGTGACAGCAAAAGGCTCAGGGGAGGTCTACAGCACCTGGTACAGAGAGTGAAACAGAAAACCCAGTGGGAAGATGAGAAACTGCAGAGTACAGGACCTCCTAAGGAACAGATGCCTCTCTCAAGTTCTTGATCAAGCCACCAAGATCAGAAGAAATGGCATTTTCTTCAATAACCATGTGAGTGCTGGGGTGTGCCAGGTACTAGGTATATTACATGAACAACAGAGTCAAACACCCTCATCCTGATGGTACAAAACAGGGCCTGGAAGAAGAGACACTGCTTCAGTGCTCATAGCTAGCATTGGCCAAAGAATCACTAAATTACTAGTTGTATGACCTTGAGCTGAAAACCCTTTGAGTTTCAATTCTCCCATTTGAAAGTGGGGGTGGATAATAATTATATCTATACCTCATGAAACTTATGTGACGATGGATGAGATAATGCAAAGGAATGTAAATAGTATAGCCATTGTGGAAAACAGGTTGGCAGTTCCTCAAAAGGTTAAACGTAGAATTCCATACACCCCAGAATTCCACTCTTAGCTATATACACCCAAGAAAACTTAAAGCAGGTGCTCAAATAAAAACCTGGACATCAATGTTCACAGCAGCAGTACAGACAATGACCAAAAGGGAAAACAACCTAATGACTATTAATAGATGAATAGATAAATTGTAGTACATCCATGCAATGGCATATTATTCAGCAATTAGAAGGCGTAAGTACTCACACATACTACAACATGGATGAACCTTGAAGGCTTTATGCTGAGAGAAGATAGACAAAGAAGACCACATATAGTATGATTCCACTTTTATGAATAGGTAAATCCAGGGAAACATAAAGCAGATTAGTGGATGCCAGGACATGGAGGGATCAGAAGATGGGGAGTGAACACTAACAGGTATGGGGATTCTTTTTAAGGTGATGAAAATGTTCTGGAGTAAGATAGTGGATATGGTTGCATGACCTTGTGAATACACTAAAAACTACCGAATCGTATACTTTAAGAGCATGAATTTTATGGCATATACATTATATCTCAAAAAAACCCAAAAAACCCTGAGAAAAAATACTGAGTACAGTGTTTGGCCTTTAAGTACTTAATAAATGTGTTAGCTACTAATTATACTTTTATATTCAAAGAGTCCTCCTCATCCAAGACCCTGGCAGTAGGTGCTCAACATGAACTAAAAGATCCAGACAGATACTCTGGCTCTGCTTCCCTTTTCAGCCACATCCAGCTGGTGAGAAGGGACAGGAAAAGCCATAAACAGGCCTATCTGTCCACTACACTTTGATGGTCAGTAACACAAATTAAAACCCAACCCCCACCTTACACAGAAGGATTGATCTCTGGGTGAGCCTTAGGGGTCCTCTTACCACACCACTTAATTTAATAGCTGTGGAATCTGTAACTCAGAGAGGGAAGGTCACTTGTGAGAGTTCACACAATATCTGGGTGAGTCAAGAACACTTTTTTTTCTTGGCTGCTGCAGGTTCCTCAAGTACCCCAGGGGATGCACACTGGCTTGTCCCCGTGAATGTAAACAGAGCAGGTAAGAGGCTGTGGGCAAGGGGTATGGAGTAGGCTGAAGGGAGGCGGTGAGAGGCCAGCTTTGATGAAACACAGGAGTGGGTACTGGCAGTGAACCAGGGATAGATTAGAGGGACACAATGCAGCAGGGCCATGACCTGAGTGGGGAATAAAATTCCGCCTGGGAAAGCAGAAGTGAAGACAGTAGAGGCCTGTTTTTTCGGCAAGCACCAGCAGCGCACAGCCATCCCCAAGCAAGCGAGCACGCTCAGCCTCTCTCGCACATCACTCAGGGATATGCACACTTGGCAGACCCCACAAAAGCCCTCATGAAGCACTGGGGTAGGTATCCTGGGCCAGGTCAATCCCCACTTTGCCTGTCATCATAAAGTCCTCCAAACGAAAACAGAGAGGTTAGACCATGGTCATGTCTCCTCCATTTCTGTCTAGCTTTCATTATATATCACCCTCCTATAGTCTCTGGCTGCAGCGCTTTGGGGCAACTTCACATTATCAGCTGTATCTACTTGACCTGTCCCTAATGGGACAGTGAGAGACCCAAGAAACTGGCACAGGTCTCCTCAGAACCAGACATTGTCTCACCCCAACCCATCATCAGCTCAGGCTTACTGTGTGCATGGTCCCATGGCCTGCCAGCACTTACCTTGCTTGGCCATGACTTCCTTCTACACATCGCCCCAAAGGGTACCCCTTCCAAGTATGCAAGTTATCCTGAAAGATGGGAAGGCTGGGCCAATGGAAGGCACAGGGCAAGTAACAAGTGCCCTGGGAGGAGGAGCAGGCTGGGAAGTAGGTAACATTCCATCAAGAACATTTACCAAGGCAAATTCATAGCAACAAGAGGCAGGTGAGTGGTTGCTTATGTCTGAGGGATAGAAGGATTAGGGGATGAGAGATAAGAGGTACAAGGGTTCTTTTGGGATGATGAATATGTTCTAAAATTGATTGTGGTGATAGCTGTACACCTCTGGGAATATCATTTGATGATGAAAATCATCAAACTGTACACTTTAATTGGGTCAATTGCAGGGTATGTGAACGTTATCTTAATAAAGTTGTTAAACAAAATCATTTACTAAGGCCCACGACAGGCAACAGGGAAGCAGATACATAAGAAACTGCTCCTAACTTCCTGGGTTCACAATCCAAAAGAAATGTAAACTAATGAAGCCTCTTCCCACACCTAAGAAGAATGTATTTGGGGAAGGGCCAGGGAGCAGGTCATTTTGAAAGTTTTCAAGTGACACTACTTCACTCCCCCCCTCCCCCACCAAATTTGGGAAAATTCATTCAAAGAGATAGGAACAAAGGTTTCAAAGGTCAATAACCTGGTCTGTTGGTTTGTAGGAAGGGTGCTGGAATGTGCCAGACACAGAAGGCTGAGGGGGAGCAAGAGGCAGCAGGCACAGGCCTCACAGAGTAGGGATGGAGCAAGAAGCACCTACAGGGTTGACTTGGTGCCTATAGCTAAACAACAAGAACCACCAGGTGTCCACTGTGCAGCTCAAGGGTCACTGGGAGACCTTGCCGCCCTGCACTACCATCAAAAGTGAGCAAATGGGGGAGCAGAAATGACCCTGAAGGAGGTGAGCCTTCCCCACACACAGGAGGATACACTAGGGTAGAGAGGGCTCTCTGGGCACAGGCATAGTGGCAGGAATGCTGTGTTATGGGGATGGTCAGGAAGGAGCCAAGGTAACAGAGATCAGCTCATGCATGCTGTTTCTTAAAACTTCTCAGCACCTCTTTCTGAGAACATCCCAACTCTGTAACCCAGTCCAGAAGCCTGAGAAGTCAAGCACCAGGTTCCCCAACTCAGAGCTGCTTCTTCCTTAGATAATCTGCCATCCTGACCTGGCCACCTGGCCCAGGAAGTACTGCAGCTTCTGCCAATATTTCTCAGACTATCTGAAATGCCAACATCAGACCCAGTCATGTCAGTAAGTCCAGAAGCACCCAACAGAGCCACTGTCACGAGCAATTTTGTGAGGCAGCAGTTTCCTCTTCTCAATCCTCACCTTCTTCCCTGGGTCAATACCTCCAACAGGCCTGAAGGCCTTCTCTTCCTGAGAACCCACAATAACCTGAATCACAACTTTGAAATCGACAACCCAAGGAACCTGGCACACAGCTGTATGCTGTAGAAACTCTTAGTGGTATGCTAGCTAGTTTTTTAAAATTTTCGGGCTTGTTTTTTGTTTGTTCATTTTTTTTGCGGGGGGGCCGGGGGGGGGGTGTGCAGGAGAAGCAGCTCTCTGTTCAGTCAATCCTGAGGGTCCAAACTGGGCTGTAAGGACCCAAAGGCTGGGGCTGGGTTGTTTCAGGCAGGCTACCCAGGTGAAAGCACAATAGCCTACACCTACACCCCATCTACAACTTACTATGTGAAAGCACCCCCTGACCTGCTTCTCTTCCAATTCAGCCCAGTTGTCAGACCCAGTAACACAGAGGCTGCACTTCCTTCTAGCTGGTCTCTGCGAGGAGGCTGCTGGTGGTCTGGGCAGACTCCCCAACCCAAAGCCCCTCCGAATAGGGTTCTCTGAAACTTCTGCTTCCTGGAAGATGGGGTAGATGTAATTTTCCCTATTCTTCCAATGTACAAATAAAACCCTGGACACTGCATATGAGACAAACCAGAGAACATTCTGCAAAGTGGAGAAAAGGCAGGCAGGATGGAGACACTTCAGGACCCAAGAAACAACAAGGAGGTGAGGCCTTGGGTTTTCTTTTTGTCTCACTGTCCTAAAAGGAGGACTGGAGGAGCAGGCAACCTGGGAGTGCCAAGAGGCACAGACAAAATATAAAAGCTTGTTCTTCTCAGCCAAAGAGCCAAGGAAGAGACAGCCTGGCAAGACAGAAAACTCTTAAGACAATAACCACCCTACTCCAGCCAGACACCACAGAAAAGATTCAGCCTGACCCCCACCATGACAGCAAAGGCTAGACTCCCACCTTGCTGGCTGAGAGGAGTCTCAGCACCCCTGCCAGGGAAGTGTCAGGAGGCCAGGTAAGGAGCTAGGATTTCTATCCCCACGCTGCAGCAACAAGGCACCCTCCTGGGACAATGTCAGAAGAGTACATCTGGGGAGTTGAACTCCCCTCCACTCCCACAGTAACAAGGCACCTCCCACCTGAGGTGTCAAGGTAAGCCAAGATGAGGGTGGGGTGGGGCTGGGGGAGCCTGTGCTTCCACCTAAAAATAAAAAAAGGCAGGAGCTCCCCTTCCCCAGCTGAAGTAGTGTCAGAAAAATCCGACTGAAAGAGAAGGGTCAAACACAATCCAGGGTCACCTAACAAAAATGTACATGTTTCAGTCGAAAAATTAGTATTGTACCAAGAATCATGAAGGTTGTGCACTGAATGAACAAAGATACTTGACAGAGGCTAACACTGAGGTACACATGTCAGAATTATCCGATGATAATTTTAAATCAGCCATGCTAAAATGCTTCAACAAGAAATTATGGTCCAGTCAAGATGGAGGCATAGGTAGACACACTTCACCTCTTCAGGCAACCATAGAAAGAATTATAACTAGATCTCAAAACAATTAACACCCAGAGCCATCAGAAAATTGAGCCATATGGAAGTCTGACAACCAAGGATTTAAAGAAGCCCCATTCAGCCCTGGCTGTTGTGGTTCAATGGATTAAGCGCCAGCCTGAGGACCATAAAGAAGCCACATTCATCCAGATGGGTAGGAGAAGTGGAGTAGCAGAGATGGGTGGAAAGGCAGGGAGATGCCCTGTGACAAGGAGAGGCAGCAGCAGAGGCAAAATGGACAGTCACAAATTCACATATGGTGGATAAAGATCTAGAGGGATAACTTGGGAATGAGCCATCCCAACCCCAGGCCAGACCACACAGCCCAGGGTTCCAGGAAGATAAATCCCCATAACTTCTGGCTGTAAAAACCAGTAGGGTTTGTGGCAGCAGAAGACACTGCTAAATTTTCAGGAGACTCCAATTATAGGGCCCACACAGACTTAGTGCATATGCAAACCCACCCACTCTGGGACTCACCACCAGGGCAACAGCTGGAAGGGCACCAGTCACATACGAGAAGTGAGTGAAGTGACTTGAAATGGGACAGGTGCCAGGAAAACCTCCCAAAGCCAGGCAGCAGCACTGACCCTCAGCACTGACCCCCTTACACCTCTGTAAGCCCTCCCCACACACAGAGCCAAAGCAGTGAAGCAGGTTGCTCTGCCCCAGCAATCACTTCAGGCTCTGCCCCAGCAATCACTTCAGGCTCCACCCCACACAATTTACAGGTGCCTTTTCTATAATAGGCCACACTACTAAGACAGGAGGTCAAAGCACCTCTCCCTAATACACAGAAACATACATAGAGAGTCTGCCAAATTGAGGAGACAAAGAAATATGGCCCAAATGAAAGAACAGAACAAAACAAAACCGCAGAAAAAGAACTGAACGAAACAGAGATAGCTAATCTATCAGATGCAGAGTTCAAAACACTGGTGATCCGGAGGCTCAAAGAACTCACTGATGATGGCAAATGCATAAGGGAAGAAATGAAGGCTACACTAAGAGAGATAAAGAAAAATCTACAGGGACCCAACAGTGAAATGAAGGTGGCCAGGACTCGAATCGATGATTTGGAAGCTAAAGAATAAACAAACATTCAACCAGAATAGCAAGAAGAAAAAAGAATTTAAAAAACCAAGCAGAGTATAAGGACCCTCTGAGACATCACCAAATGTATCAACATCTGAATCATAGAGACACCAGAAGAAGAAGAGGAAGAGAAAGAAACTGAAAACTTATTTGAAAAAACAATAAAAGAAAACTTCTCTAATTTGGCGAAGGATATAGACATACAAGTCCAGGAAGCACAGAGAGTGCCAAACAAGTTGGACCCAAAGAGGAACACACCAAGACACATCATAATTAAAATGCCAAAGGTTAAAGATAAACAGAGAATCTTAAAAACAGCAAGAGGAAAAACAGAGTTACCTACAAGGGAGTTCTCATAAGACTATCAAGTGACTTCTCGAAAGAAACTTTGCAGGCAAGAAGGGACTGGCAAGAATTATTCAAAGTGATGAACAGCAAGGACCTACAACCTAGATTACTCCACCCACCAAAGTTATCATTTAGAACGGAAGAGCATATACAGTGCTTCCCAGATAAGGTAAAGCTAAAGGAGTTCATCATCATCAGGCCAGTATTACATGACATGTTAACAGGGACCTATTTAAGAAAAAGAAGATCCAAACTATGAACATTAAAATAGCAACAAATTCACAACTATTAACAACTGAATCTAAAAAACTGAGAAACAACTAGAACAGGAAAAGAATCATAGATATGGAGTCATTTGGAGGGTTATCAGCTGAGGGGGGGGGAGTGGAGAATGCAGGGAGGAAAGGTGCAGGGATTGAGAAGCATAATTGGCCCTGGCTGATGTGGCTCAGTGAATTGAGTGCTGGCCTGCAAACAAAAAAGTCGCCCGTTCAATTCCCAGTCAGGGTACATGCCTGGGTTGTGGGCCAGGTCCAATGTTTCTCTCCCCCACCCTTCCCCTCTTTAAAAGTAAATACATAAAATCTTTTTTTAATTGATTTAAAAAAAACTCCCCCCAAATAAATCTCAGGCCCAAAGGGTTTTATTAGAGAATTCTACCAAATGTTTAAAGAATTAATACCAATTCTACAGTCTTTTCCAGAAAATAGAAGAAAAAACACTTTCCAAGTCATTTTATGAAGCTACTATTAACCTGATATCAAAATCAGACACAGTACCAAAAAGGGGTACTGCAGACCCTGAAAGAGAACTGCAGACCAATATTCCTCATAAATATAAGTGCAAAAATCAACAATATTAGCAAAATAGAACTCAGCAACACATTTAAAGAATTATACACTATGACAAAATGGGGTTTATTCCAGGGATGAAAGGCTGGTTTAGTATTTTTTTTTTTTTAAATTCAATGTAATCTATCATATCAATAGGCTACAGAAGAAAAACTCTGTGATCTTACCCTTCAATGCAAAAAAAAAAAAAAAGAAAAAGAAAAAAAAAACCATTTGACAAAGTTCAACACACATTCATGATTTAGATAATTTAGAAAACAAACAAAACAATCCTGGAAAGTAGAAATAGAAGGGAGCTTCTTCAACTGATAATGAGCATCTCCAAAGAACTAGAGGGCTAATATGGCACATAATGGTAAATGGTGAAATACTAAATACTTCCCCTCTAAGATCAGTAACTAGGCAATGACATCCACTCTTGGACCTCTTATTCAACAAGGGGGTAGAATTTCTAACCAGTACAATAAGACAAGGGAAGGAAATAGAAGGCACACAGATCAGAAAGAAGAAATAAAATATTTACAGATAACATAATTGTCTAAGTAAAAAACTACAAGGAACCTATAGATATAAGATTGGTATAAAAAATCAACTGCATTTCTATACAAGCAATAAATATGCAAACACCAAAATTAAAAATATAATACTACTTATAGTCACTTTTAAAAATTAAATATTTGTAAATGTAACAAAGCATGTAGAGGAATTACATGTTGAAAACTACATAGAACTGGTAAAAGAAATCAAAGAAGAGCTAAATAAACGGAGAAACATACTGTGTTCGTACACTAGAAGACTGATAATTTCCCCCTTTGATATACAGGTTTAATGCAATTACTATCAAAAGCTCAGCAAGACTTTTTGTAAGAGATAGACAAGATTATTCTAAAATGCACTTTGAAAGGCAAAGAAACTAGAATAATTTTTAAAAATTAAAAAATAAAGGAGGAATCCATATAACTGATTACAAGTTTTATTATTTATCCACAGTAATCAAGACTGTGTGGTATTAATGGAAGGTTAGACACAATGAAACACAGAACCAGAAATAGACCTACACAAATATGCCCAACTTAGTTTTTGACAAAGGCGCTACAGCATTTCAACAAAGGACACAGCCTTTCAACAAAGGGTGCTGTATCAAAAATGGACAGCCATGCCCTGGCTGATGTAGCTTAGTGGATTGAGCGCAGGCCTGCAAACCAAAGGGTCACTGGTTTGATTCCCAGTCAGGGCACATGCCTGGGTTGCAGGCCAGGTCCCCAGTGGGGGACACATGAGAGGCAACCACACATTGGTGTTTCTCTCCCTCTTTTCCTCCCTCCCTTCTCTTCCCTTCTCTCTAAAAATTTTAAAAATAAATAAACAATTGGACATCCACATGCAGAAAACAAATAATCCTCAACCTTAACCAAAAATTAATTCAAGATGGAACACAAACTTAAGCTATCAAATTAGACTTCATTGAAATTAAAAACTTTTGCTCTACAAAAGACTCTCTTAGGAGGGTGAAAAAGTAAGCTACCAAATGGGATACAAAATTTGCAAACCAAATATCTAACAAAGGACTAGTGTGTGTGTGTATAAAATACATAAAAACCTTTCAAAACTCAATAGTAAAAAAACAAACAATCCAATAAGAATTGGGCAGAAGACATGAAAAGGTGTTCTACATCATTACCCATTAGAAAAATACAAATTAAAACCACATGAGATATTACTACACACCTATCAAAATGGCTTAAATTTAAAAAACAAAACAAAATGGTAAGAACAGCAAATGCTGACAAGGATGTGAAGGATGTGAAGAAAGTATAGTTGACCTCTGAGCATAGGTTTGAACTGCACAGGTCCACTTACACAAAGATTTCTTTCAATAAATACCTGTACTGTTTTCAGTCCGTGGATGTGGAGTCTGTGGATGTGGAGGGCCGACTGTATGCACTGACCTATGCCATTTTATATAGGGGACTTGAGCATTCTCAGATTTCAGTATTTGGGGCAGCGGGGGCAGATGTCTTAGAACCAACCCCCTGAGGATACTAAAGAAAACCTAAGTTTTGGGAGAAGCAAAAGTATATGTGGATTTTTGAATGTGCAGAGGGGAGGGTTGCAGGGGCAATACCCCTACCTCCCACATTATTCATGCGTCAACTGTATATCACTCATACACCGCTGGAAAGAATGTGAAATGGTACAGTCGGTCTGAAAAAGTACGATTTCTTTACCATACAACCCAGCAACTGCACTGCTGGGTATTCCAGAAAGATGAAAACTTACACTCACACAAAAACTGTACACAAATAATTATAATAGCTTTATGATAATAGCCAAAAACTGGAAGCAAGGCAGATGTCCTTCAACAGGTGAACATTAAACAGTTAAACAAACTGTGGTACATGACACCCTGGAATACTAGTCAGCAATAAAAGAAACAAGCTGTTGATACATGCAACCTGAATGAATCACCAGCAAACCATGATGAGTGAACAAATGGATCCCCAAAGATTTCATGTTGTACCGTTAACACAACATTCCTGAAACGTGGACTTCACAGGGAGCACAGATGCATGGCTGCCAGGGGCTGAGGAGGCAGCAGTGGTGGGAGGCAGGTGGTGTGGCAGGGAGGGTCCTGGGAGAAGGACACAGGGGGATCTCAACGTAGTATCTCTTACAACTGCAGAGAGAAGCTACAATTATCTCAAAATAAAAAGTTTAATTTAAAAAAAGAAAATCAAACTTGTTACTTCCCAAAAACTTCCTTTTCACACACACAGGGATAATACTGGAAGGGGGACCCGCCACAGCCTGAGAGCCAGAGGCTCCAGCCACAAAGGCCTCAGCATCCACTGAAATTCACCAGGGTCTTCCCCAGGCAGGGCTACCTAACATGACCCTCAGCTGTACTGCCTCAGTTCCCCTAGCCTTTCCAACAGCTTCTGGTGGCTCCATGCAAGCTTGCATGCACACTGTCTCTCAGGCCTGTCTACCTGACTACAACAATTTTTGTTTCTTGTTGTAGAAGGGACCCTACCACAGGAGAACCCCAACTGTCTCAACTCAGGTCAAATGGGCAGGCCGCAGGCAGGGGAAGGAGTAGGTGTCCTGGTCTGCTTCTCACAGCATTGTCAAGCTGCCACACTGATGCTTCCTGGAAACATAGAGGCCTCTGGACCCAGCCACCCAATCACACGCCTGTCTCTCAGCTCCATGTGGCCTGTCTGTGGCTCAACAAGCAGGGAGGGGGAAGTCAGTGAGGGATTTCTAATAGGTGGTTAACTTCATTTTTTCCTGTCCCCTTGATGCTCACCTGCCCTCAAGGGAGCATGTGGCATTGAGACAGGCAGTCAGATATATCACACAATACGGTACTAAAGGGGAGAACCCCAAACTACCAATGCAAACAGGTCCCACCTTCCCATCCCCTTGGTAACATCCCCTCATCCTGAAGTCCCTCTATCATCTGGAGGCCCCCACCATCCAAAGCTCACCTCCACAGACAAATTGAGCCTTCTTCTTAGAAAAGGGTAATTCACTGTCCCCTATGAAGGCCCCCTCTCAAAATCCTATGCCCCCTTCAAATACAGTAACTGACCCAAAGCTAACTGTTGTTTACTGAGAGCTTACTGTGGCTGCTGCCAACATTAATGTAGGACACTCCTGCCTCCCTCTTCTCTGAACTGCTCTGTTTCACTTATACCTCCCAGGGAAACAAAAATATGTTTTGGACCTCTGAGCTTGAATAAGGAGTTTTCTGTGTGGTAGGCTCTTCATCCCATCCTGCTGGCAGCCTCCTGCTCAACCTCCCACGTCTCAGCTCCCAACCTCAAGTCATCTATATTCCTTCTCTCTTATAACACCTCAGCTCACCGTGGACAAGACTCTCACATTGGTTTAGTGAAGTGCCCAGTACCAAGCAGGGCTCTGGTGACTGAACGAGAAAACACATAAATGACTCAATGGACACACTTACTAAGTCACCACCACACAGCTGAGAACCGAACTGCTCCCTAACTGTTGTCCAAGTGCTGTTGGTAAGGCCTTCCCAGCCAAGATGGTAAGCCCAAACCACACATCTGACTTCCATGTATGGAGCTCCCCAGTTCCTAGGAGATATTAGTCAGCACCAAGGGACAACCAGCAAGAAGACAAGCTGCACTTCAACTATACTTCTCCCTTCTCTAAGTCCAATCCCATCACACCACCAAGTGTGCCATGCTGGCAAAGACCAAACCAGAAGCACTGTGGGAAAGCTGGAGCTCCTAGAGAACAGCAGTGTGGCAAAAACACTGACCTCTCCATGTTCCTGCCCCAGTAACCTCATGCCCAGAAACTGAGCCTAAAGAAACACTAAAGAGAGAAGCAAAAAGTTTCACTCATGATTTAGGCAGAACTCAGTACCCCACAAGGAAAAATGGCTAAATGAATGCTAATTTATCAACTCACTAAATTACACAACTATTAATTATAAATAACTAAGGAATTCAAGAAACCCTTGGGAGTATGACCCACAGCATTCCATCAAGCCAGTGCTTCCTGCACAAAGCTGGTGATTTCATTCTCTTGGGTGACAGGCACCTTCTGGAGGTATTCTGCAGAATGTCCCCAGGAGCTGCTCTGAAGCTGGACTCACCCAAGGTGTCAGAAATAAAAACATGAAGTATGCACAGCCCCTACCCCAAGGGGCTCCAGGTCTAATGAAGACTGACGTGGGAACAAGCAATCAGGAGGGTGGGATGTGAAAACGTGGTCTCTATTTATGAAAAGCAAAGAAATGGAGAAAGATTTGGAGTCAACAAGAAAACAGCTATTGTGTTAACTGTCAGAATCATAAACAAGTCTTGGGGTTTTTTGCTTATTTTTACTGATTTTTGTAAAGTAATGCTGCTACATGGCAGCCTATACTCTAGTCTCCACCAATGGCCTGACCTAGCAGCTCAGTAATGTAAAGACCTGGCCTGGGAACCAGGAGGCCCAAGTCCAAGTACTGGTTCTATGACTTAGTTGTTTTATGGCCCAGTGCAAGGTATTATCCCTGTGAACCTCAGCTTCATCATCTACAACATACGAAAATACACATATCCTTTCCATATTATCTTTTTTAAACTACACCAGGCACGAACACACACTGGGTAACAGTGCCTCAGAATCAGAGACATCCCAGCGCCTACATGGGGCCATGCTAGTGCTCAAAGCAATCTGAGAGGGGGGACTGGGGGCTGGCAGTGTTCAGGGGAGTGAGCCTCACAGTAGAAGTGGCATGTGGGGGTTCCAGAACAGTATGATGGGCAGGACTGCGGAGGCCAACCCAGAGGCACCAGACCCCAGGGCTCCCGCCCCTCAGGGCAAAAGCAGAGCATGCAAAGCCCACACAAGCTGCCTTGCACCATGCTGAATGCCTGAATTCCAAGCAGAGTAACTAACTGTCCTAATGAAAGCTCTTCAAAAGGAAAAGTCCCACACAGGCCTGAAGAAGGATCCATATCAGTAGGGACCAGTAAGTATCCCAGCTCTAGGGAAATTCCCAGGACAAATATGTATTTCTCTGGGCCAAAGGGGTTGGGCAGCTACACTCAAGCATTAAGTAGGAGGCAAACAGCCCTTTGGTAGAGGGTTCACTGAATGACCTATGGGAAGAATGTGCATAAATTGCATCTAATATATTTTCTATGGTTTTGAGGTGGTTCCTTGCCCTTTTCTTTTTTCCAAAAGAGTTTCTGTGGAAATGCTTTCACATTCACAGCAAGCAACCTGTTTAATATTTTCTACACTTTGATTCAAAAAAGAGAGACAAAGACTGGATAGCTGCCGTCTGGCCATCTTTATAAGCTTGTAAATCATGGAAGAATTTTGCCCTGGCTGGTGTGGCTCAGTGGATTGAGTGCCAGTCTGCAAACCAAGGTGTCACAGGTTCAATTCCTGGTCAGGGCACATGCCTGGGTTGCAGGCCAAGTCCCCAGTGGGGGTGCGTGAGAGGCAACCATACATTGATGTTTCTCTCCCTCTCTAAAAAAAACAATCACAGGAGATTTCAAGGTCACCTGTCTTTTCTGGGGCATTTAGATATAAGTCAGTAAAATGAAATGTGAGCACACGTCAAACTCCAGTTTCAGGTTGCACCCCTGCCAAGATCTCATTGGGTCCTATGGCCACCCAGAAGGATGGCAAGAGAACTAGATAGCTCTAAGCCCAAGTACACTGAGGAGGGAAGTTTTTCAGCAGTCATGGGCTCACTTGCCTGACCCACACCAGGGGTCAGCACACACCTTGACCGTACCCAGTAGGGTCATGAACCCCAGGAAACTGGGACTTCTCTTTTAGAACAAACCTGCCAGGCCAGTAAACACTGGTCATCACTGCGGACCCTCTGAGAGGCCACACACAAACCTGTCCCCACAATGCAATGTGAACCAAACCATGGTGGAGCAGTCCCAAGATTCACCTGGGGCTCTTAAGCCCTGGATAACACCATCCTGTTGGCCACTGTGTTCTATACCCAAACTACATTCCTCAATGCCAGTACCATCTGCTAACACGGGCTTCCAGGGCCTGTCATCTGCCTCCAAAAGTCAGCAGAGAACAACTGGCCAATACAAAGATATTCGTAATTGTGCCATGGCCTCTGCAAATGACTCAATATGATCAGGACCCAAGGCCAATGTGACCAGGGTGAAAAGTCCAGCCTCCAGAATGAGAAAGGCTACTGTTCATCAGCTGGCATAAAGAATGAGGTATGCAGCCCACAAAACACACATGTAATCTGAGTACGCTGGGAAGTCTTTAAAAATGCCCATCAATTTCCTCTCTTAGTCATATCTGCCCTACTCCCACTGTCATTAGAACTGACACCCACAGCTTATGAGGCTCCAGGTATTAGTTTAGCCAAAAAGTTTGTTTCCTTTTTTCCATATAGTGGGTCTGGTAGTGCTTAGTTGCCTTTTGTCTTTTAACTTCATTCAGAATAATTGTTAGATTGTGTTGTGACAGCTGTCATATCCATGTGCATTTAAAAGGAACTTATCAGAATTGGTGAATTTTTGTATAGCCATTTTAATATTGAAGATGGAAGAAAATACACAACATTTTTGGTGTACTACGCTTTATTACTTCAAGAAAAATAAAAATGCAACTGAAACAAAAAAAGATCTGTGCAGTGTATGGAGAAGATGCTGTGACTGATCAAATGTGTCAAAAGCAGTTTGCGCCCTGGCTGGTGTGGCTCAGTGGATTCAGCACTGGCCTTCGAACCAAAGAATCATGGGTTTGATTTGCAGTCAGGGCACATCCCTTGGTTGTGGGCAAGGTCCCTATTAGGGGGTGCATGAGAGGCAACCACAATTGACTGGGGTGTGAGCCAAGGCCACCTGGCCCCATACCTGGCCCCTAACACTCGACACAGCCTCTCCACATCAGTGAGCCATGCCTGCCCGGACTTACTATGGCAGCCCGGAAAAGCTGGAAAAAATATGGGAATGCTGGCAGGTGTAACCAGTTGTGGGAGGATTCGGAAATGGAGCTGCAGAGGAAGATTGGCACTGGGATTTAAAACCCAGGTGCAGCAGCCATGAAGAAAAAAAGGGACCACGAGGCTTTGGGTGCTCCTTTTTGCCACATGGCTTAGGAAGCAGGAGAGAACTTGCAGGGAAGAAAAGGGGTGAAAGAACTATTGCTGGTAGGCCATGAGAAGGTACCATGTGGTTTGGGATTATCCCAGCAACACAGCTGGTGGTGCTAGGAACTGAGGGAGGCCGGCCAGCTGAGCATGAATTACTGGGAAGAAGCAAGGACTACCTGAGCCATGCACTTCTATTTCTTTTCCTGAGATATGGTACCCCTGACTGGGCAAAGGGGAGAAGGAAGGACTGTGTGTTTTTGTGGGTGTTTTAAGGAACTTTGGGATCTCAGTGAAGACATTAAGTCATTACTCTTAAGTCTGTACAACTTTTGAATAAATAATTCCTTTCCTTTTCACCAATCTCTCGCATTGAGAGTTATAATTCCCTGGTGGTGGGCAAGGTGAACCTCCTAGTACAGGAGGACCCCAGGAGAAGGGGGGGTTCATTAAGTAATAGTATTTTGTCCCTGCCCTCCGTCCCTGGTCCATTCTGTAACAGCTTCTTTACTTAAACCTCATGAACCAGCCTCTGCTAGCTTCCAACTTTCCTTCTGCAGTTTCCTCACTTCTCTGTCTTCACAGAATTGAAGAGAGTTAGAATCTCGCTCTGGATTAGGCTTCAACTTATGGGAATGCTGGGGTGGTTTGCTTTTCCATCCAGACCACCAAAAATTTCTTCCTATCTTTCTTAAATAAAGCTGTTTCAATTTTTTATCATCCATGTGTTCCCTGGAGTAGTATTTTTAATTTCCTTCAAGAACTTTCCTTTGCATTCACAACTTGGCTAAATGTTTGGCACAAGAGGCCTAGCTTTTGGCCTGTCTTGGCTTTTGATATGCCTTCCTCACTCAGCTTCATCAGTTCTAGCTTTTGATTTAAAAATGTCCAACCCATGGCCCACAGGCTGCATGCAGCCCAGGATGGCTATAAACATGGCCCAACACAAAATCTTAAATTTACTTAAAACCTTTTTTCGATCATCAGTTTTCATCAGTGTCTGTGTATTTAATGTGCGGCCCAAGACAACTCTTCTTCTTTCAGTGTGGCCCAGAGATGCCATAGGTTGGACACCCCTGAAAGTGAGAGTCATGCAACTCTGCCTTTCATTTGAACACTTACAGGCAATTGTAGGGTTATTATTTGGCCTAATTTCAATATTGTTGTGCGATGTTTCAAAAAAAAAATAAAATTAAGAATCCCTATGTGTCACTTGAGACCTTCCCAATATTCCCTTGAATCCCCTTCATATCCATGTTTAGAGGGAGCAGGACTGAACCATCACTACTAGACTGAGGGAGACCTATAAAGAAGTGGAGAGATGAGTGAATGGTGGGTCAGTATGATACAGGGTACAGCCAGGGGGCGGGGGGGCAAGAATAGGGATTTGGAATGGGGCCCAGAACTCAGGGTGTCCAGGAAATATTAGAGGGACATATAAGATGTCCTCACCCTTTCCCCATATGTATGAGTTGGGGGAAGGGACACATGGAGCAGGGACATGCAGAGCTGTTTTGTACAGCCACACCTTTGCAGCTAATCCATGGCATGGTCATTTAACATATCTATAGCCTTTGGCTGGTGGCTTAGATGTGTTAAATAGCTGTGGCCATGCTCTGAGCCAGGGGGAGGAAAAGGACTTCCCCCAAGACATGACTGGGGGAGGACCCCAAGTTATGGCGCCTGTGTGGGAGCTTGGAGAAGATTGGCTCCAGAACATGGGTATACACCTGCCCAGACTCACGATGGCAGCCCAGTAAACTTGGAATAATACAGAATGCTGGCAGGTGTAACTGACTGTAGGAGGAAGTTGGAAGAGGAGGATTGGCGTGGAGATTTAAACTGAGACATGGCAGCCATTTGGAGAGATTCCATGCGGTTTCACCAGAGTGCGGACCCCCGCAGCTTTGGTGAAGAGGGAGAGCCACGTGGCTTTGGCGGAGTGGACACCCTCTCACAGCTTTGCCAGGGAGAACCAGAAGGTTTTGCCAGAGTGGAGAGCCCTTCCCTGCAACTTTAGAAGAGGACCACACGGCTTTGGGGTGCTCCCTTTGGCTGCGTGGCCTGGGAAGCAGGACAGACTTTGCCTGGAAGAAGGGGGAAAGGACTCTTGCCAGTAGGCCATGAGAAGGTGCCACATGGCTTTGGACTAATCAGAGATCCTGCCTGGACAACACAGCTGGCAGTGTCAGGAGCCTGGACCCGGAGGTTTGATTCTTTTCCTGAGTTACGGTACCCTGAATTAGGGTGGAGGGAGATAGGAAGCACTGTGGGCATCTGTGAGTATCCTAAAGGACTTTGATATTTTAATGAAGACGTTAGGTCACTACTTTAACTCTGTATAGCAATAAATAAACATTTCCTTTCCTTTTCACAAATCTCTGGCTTTGAGAGACATCTTTCCATAAAGTAGCGGACAAAACGAACCTTTGGCCCCTGTGGCCTCTGTGTTCTGTAACAAGTAGAGCAATCAAACACAGTATTCATTGATTAAATTTGCTGTCTTATATGGGCACAGTTGCTGGCACCCAAAAGCAATTACAATAGTAACACCACAGATCACTGTAACAAATATAAAGTTTGAAATACTGTAAGAATTACCAAAATGTGGCAGACATGAAATTATCAAATGCTATTAGGGAAATGGTACTGAATAGACTTGCTTTCTGCTTTCAGCATGCTTGCTACAACCTTAATTTGTAAAAACAATCAGCCTGGGAAGCACAATAAAAAGTGAAGTGTGATAAAAGTGAAGTGTGATAAAAGGGGGCATGTCTGTAATAGTCTGGCATAATGTGAATTATGACCACAAACCAAAAGCAAGGTAGGAATAATAACTGTTTGGAGACATAAATTTTTTGAGGTATAATTCACATCCATACAACATACCCATTTAAAATGTACAGTTCAATAGTTTGTGGTTCATCCATTATAACAATCAATTTTAGAACTTTTCATCACCTCAAAAAGGAACCCTGTTTTCTTTAGCTATCACTTCCCAAACCCTCTGTCCCAGCCCCCATCTCAGCCCCTGGCAACCACTAATCTACTTTCTATCTCTAGAATTGACTCTTGTGGACATTTCCTGAATGGAATCAAAAACTATATGGTTGTATATGAAATAAGCAACTGGCTTATTTCAGTTAGCATAATGTTTTCAAGGTTTACCCATGTTTAGCATCTGTCAATATTTTATTTTTATGGCCAAAGAATATCCTATTGCACAGATGTGCCACCGTTTTGTTTTTTTGTTTTCTATCCATTCTCCACTTGCTGGACATTGGGCTGTTTCCACCTTTTGGTGGCTGTTAACATCCTCGTACATTTGGTGACTGTTTTGAAACCTCCTTTAAGAAACCAAAGAAGTAAAGACCACTATCAATCTGAAGCTTGGACAATTAGCTCCTTAAAGCCAAAAAAGGGAAAAAGGGTTGAAGAGGGTTTAGAGGTGGGGAGGGGGTCCTGAAAGGTTCCTTATAAGTAGCCTGGGGGTTGGTCAGCTCCAGCTACATAGATCAGGCTGAAGCTGAAAACCTGCCAGAGGAAACCTACACAGGCCTTCCCACAAAGACTTGCCTACCAAAAAGGACCTGGAAGGGCTGGAGAGGCAGGAGCAGGGAGCGGGAAAGGAAGAAGGGGTAGGAAACATGTTTTCTTTAACAACAATGGTAGTGTAACTAACAGATCCTAGTCCATGGGGATAGCTCTCATTAACATTAAAGGCATCAGCCCTGGCTGGTGTGGCTCAGTGGATTGAATGCTGGACTGTGAACCAGAGTCACCAGTTTGATTCCCAGACAGGGCACATGCTTAGGTTGTGGGCCAGATCCCCAGTAGGGGGCGCTCAAGGGGGCAACTGAACATTGATGTTTCCCTCTCTTTCTCCCTCCCTTCCCCTTTCTAAAAATTAATAAAATCTTTAAAAATATTTTAAGATATCAAAATTCCTGTCTAGTCACAAAATCCAAGGGCCAGGACTAGAGGAACATTTTAATTCCAAAGAGAAGAGGCAATTTTCCTGAGGCAGATTGTAAGGATTGATCCAAGCTTCCCAAAAAATAAAATTAAAAATCCCAGTGTGTCCCTTGAGACCTCTCCAAGATTCCTTTGAATCCCCTTCGTGTCAACATGTTTAGAGGAAGTGGGACTCAACCATCACTCCTAGACCATGGAATCCTAATCTCCCTCTCCATCCTAATTTTTGACCCTAGTCCCAACCCTCTATCTCCCGGGAGAGGGGCTCTCCATCTGGCCACCTCCATGCCTCTTACTCATGTGTCTGAACACCAAGCTCCAGGTCAGATGGGGTTTGGAAATTATCAAGCACCATTCAGTGAACAGATGAAAAGACTGGGGTCATCTTGCCTTCTGGCCACAAAGTAAATCAGTGGCAGGGCAAGGAGAATGACCTGACCCAGACTGTAAATCCTCAGCTGGGAGGATTTACACAAGGGCAACCTGACAGGCACTGTAGATGCTCCAGCCTCCAACCTAAAACATTCTAGTCACTTCTGACTTCTTCCTTCGGAAAGCTACAGAACACAGTGGTAAAACATCCTTTATGCAAAGCAACTTCTTTTTCAAGTGTGACTCCTCTTACAGTCAAAAGAATAAAAGCTACCCCACTGTTTTCAAATGGAGTCCCTACCACATGCTGTGCACCTTACTAGCACTTCATTAGGCCTCTGACAGCCCTAGGTGGTAGGAAGTAAGGGTGGGTTGCCAGAGGAAGCAGGCACTTGTCTGCAGTGGCCCCCTTGTCACTCTCCATCTGACACCCCAACTTGGGTATCAGCCCAGATTCTGCACTTGCATCAACTACGTAACTGGCATACTCACCTCGGCTCCTATCAAGGCATTCAGGCCTTCATGAAAATGGCCCAAGTCCCAGAGACCCTTTGGGGTCTGTGAGCCAAATCTATTTTTATAAAAGTACTTAGTCATCATTTGCTTTTTTCACTCATTCTTTTACTAATTTAGTATAGGGTTTCCAGAGGCTACAGGACTTGATAATGCAATGTATTAAATGCAGATGATATGAGAATCCAGCTGTCTTTATGACAGATGTTACAGAGACTTGCAAGAAAGGTAAAATAATATGACTTTTCTCAAAAAATTTTTTGTTTGTTTTCAGAAAAGCTACTTCTCTGAATACAACTGTTATATATGTGAACATGTAGCAGGTTTATTTTTAAATAAGTCAAGACATTTTTTTTAATTTCTCAGTTTTAATTTCCAATGCAGTAAATACCATATTACATAAACAAAAGCTTTCTGAGGGCCTCAATAGTCAAGAACTAAAAGGGGTCTGCAGAACAAAATGTTTAAGACCCAGTGACCTAGCCAACTGCCCCACCCCCACAGCAGCACATCCTCAGGTCATAACTATCCTGCCCTGCCCCCACAACACCCCTGCTTCTCTGGCTGTTCTACCAGCAACGTTGCTCCAACCTGATTACACTTCTCTGGCTCTGTCAGACCAAATACAAATGATCCTTCAGGTGTGTTTCCAGGTCTCTACTCAAGAGTCCTTTCTCCTCAACAGCACTACCTTAAAAGGCTGCCTCTCACACCAGTCCTTCCCCCAGCAGCTGTATCATAGTCCATCTAGAAATGAACAGGTTCCTCCACACACCAAGCCGAGAAACCCTCCAGTCAACAAGGCAGATCTCTGCCACAGAGAGAAGGGCAAGACAGGGGGCTGAACTCTATGCTGGGAACACCTCCTTGTGGGTCCCCTCCCCTGGATCCCAGCCACTGAAGCTGAAACACAGGAAACACCAAATACCTTAGGCATTTTGAACACTGTACATATATTGTACATATATGCTACTTAACGTTCTTTTGTAAACATCAAATATTTCATTACATACAAAATATTAATGCAAACGTTAGAGTAAATCACTGTTTTTCAAACAGTGAAGATTCCCAGAGGCTGTGTTTCAAAGGCCAGTGCAGAACGTGGGGTGGGGCATGAGGGTTGGGTGAGGTAGTCTCACAGGGGCGCCATTTCTCCTCCCAGCTTTCACATATGTGAGCTCTACATTCCATTTCAAGGGGCTCCATGTTCTACAGCTAAAGAAATAAAATTTGAAAACTGGTAACAAAGTGGCAAACAGGCCAGATAAGAGGGATAAGGCCTTTTCCCTCTATCTGACTCCACAGGCCCTCTCACCAGCAGCTCCCCACACACCTACCCACTCTGCAGTGCTCTGCAGTCTCCCCATGTTGTCTAGCCTTCAAGTCCCTTACTCCTCAGCCCCCTTTCCAACAATATTAAAGCCCCAACTTAGCTCCTTCTTGGCAGCTCAGCTGATCTTCAAGTTAAATAAAAAGAGAAGTGAATGAAGCTCAAAGTGGCTCCGCCACCCCTGCACGCAGCCACATCTGCCATCACCTCAAAGTCATATAGACAGTGCTTGCAACCCTAAGGGTGGCCCTGGGCCCCAGGTCTATCTTGGACCCCTCCAGATGAGGAGCACTGAGCTCTGGGCAGCATTGTCCAGGTTCCACCGTCCCTCCTGTGCTTTCTCCACTGTCCTCCCACCCAACAGGATGTAGTGCTGATGTCTGACTTGATGCACTGACTCAAAACACAGCATTAACAGAATTACCACTAGACCCAAGAACTGCACCTCATATCTCTACCCAGAATAACTGACAGTAGGTGTTTGAACAAACACATGTTCATAGCACCACTACTGACACCAGCCCAAAGGTGGAAACACCCCAAATGTCCATTGACAGATGTACAGAAAAACAAAATGTACTGCACCTTTACAGTGAAATATTAGTCACCCATGAAAAGCAATGTGGGGAGTGGTGGGGGGAAAATGCAGACAACTGTACTTGAACAATAAAAAACTAAGCAATGAGTACTGACTCATGCTACCACATAGATGAACTGTGAAAACATGCTGTGCAGGAAGCCAAGCAAAAGGTCACATGTCCTATCATTCCATTTTGATGAAATTTCCACAATAAGTAAATCTCTAGAGACAGTAAGCAGATTGGTGGTTGCTGAAAACTGGGAGTGGGGAGCAGTGAGAATGGCCACTTAATAGTTACTGGTATTCTTTGGGGTGATGAAATGTTTTAAACTACAGACTGGTGGTGTTTGCACAACACTGTGAATGTGCTAAATACAACTGAATTGAACTCCCTAAAATGGTTAATTTTTGTTGTGTGAATTCCACCTAACCCGCTCCCCACATACACACACAGAACTCACTAGATCCCAGACACACAGCTGATGACCCTTACTCCCCAACTCAGCTGCCTGCTCAACCCTCCGCCCACACACATGCCCTGAAAGCCCGACCCATGCTCAAGACTCCTCCTCTCTGGACTGCAGCAGCTAAAGAAAGAGGGGAGAAATGACATTTAAAAAACCGTTTTCCCTGTTTGGTCTTTCCCTGTTAGCCATGGGATTTTTGGACATGATACCATTTGTGGCAAAGAGAGGAATGCTGGAGAATGCATGGAGACAAATATCTGGGACAACAGCTCTGCATGAAAGAGTTATGTCCTGTCACTCAAAAAGCAGTGCTTCCATTAAAAACAGGTAGAAAAAAGAGAGAAGAAATCTATGTTCAGCCCAAGCCTCATCCTCCAACCATACCCTTCCCAGCATACCCACACCCTTCCAGCAGGACAGCCCCTACCCCCCTGGACACAAGGGACCAAGGGCCATACACACGCTAATCCAGAAGGCCCCCCTCATCTGACTCGGGTTAGTGTGGGAAATGGTGGAAGGAGGAGGCCCTGAGTCAGACTGCCTGGGTTTGCATCCCAGGTCTACCACTGAACTGTACTGCCCTTGGGCAAGTTACAATATCCTCTTTCCATCTCAGTTTTGTAATTTCTCCACTTCATAAGGCTGCTGTGAATATAAATGAGTTAATAGTGTCCTGGCACTCAGCAATTACTGTTTGCTATGAATGGCACCACCACCTCAATAAATATTCCCAGAGCATGTCAACTGCTCCTTTGATTTAAGTACAGGAAAACTTCTGCACCATAAAAGGCTGCATGGCCAGGCTAGCTGGCCCAGCTCCCCAAAGAGGACTTATAAGTTCACAGGGTTTCTAGGCAGGAAGGGAGATGTAAAGACTGAGAGTCAGGGGCTCTTTGCTGTGATGGCATCTCCCTGTTAGAAGAGCCTGTTCACAGGCTTTTACAAGGAGCCAGTTCTACTTGTTAAGATCCTAAGAAGGCTGCCCTTGGCAGAAAGCTGCACTGCACTCCCTTTGTAAAGGCTAAAAGGGAAGCAGGGAGGAGGCCTGAAGGACCAACCCAGTTGGCAGAATCAATTCTGGGGACCAAAGGGCCAGGACATATCTTGTCCAGATCTCCTGCCCACCTGCCCAGTGATTTGGGACTGGACCTGGCTGTTCTTTATCTTCATCTGGTCATTTCACCCAGGCCCCAAGGTTCAAGGACTTTGATTCCCAGACAACTGCTCCCAGGGACATCAGTGGGATAATCGACTTCCATTAATTACTCTATCTTGCTGATGGCAACTCAGACATTTCCAATGGAAGTGACTTCTGACATCGGGATCTGCCTCTGCTATTCACAGGACCTACACTGTGCACTTCCATGGGCATGGCAGGGGCTCCAGGGTAGCTGCTGCGCTGGCCACTGTACCCTGAAGCAGCACCACCCTCTAATGTTGGCTCTTGGGCAGATGGCACCTGTCCTCTTCATTTCCTGCCTACTAAAAATTCTTAAAACCAATTCAATCTTACAATGGGTTGGCCAAAAAGTCCATTTAGTTTTTTCCATAAAATAAGACACATTTTTCATTTTCATCAATAACTTTATTGATTTGGATATTTTGAATATGTTGGCTATCTCCCATGTGGTATAACGCTGACTGTTCTCAATAAATGTATCAATGATTGCTATCAGCCTCGACTGGTCCACTTGACCGTGAAGCCTTATCCAGTGAGAAATCTCCAGCATGAAACTTTGCAAACCACTTTTGATACATTCAATGAGTACCTTCTCCCTACACTGCACAAATCTTGTTGGTTTTTTTGCGTTTCAGTTGCATTTTTATCTTTCTTGAAATAATAAAGCATAATACACCAAAAGTGTATCATATTTTCTCCTATCTTCAGTATTAAAATGACTGCACAAAAATTCACCAATTTTGGTGAATTTTAAATTTAAGGGTTTTTTTTTTTTAAATGCATGCTGATACAACAGCTGTCACAATACAATCTAACAAAACTGTTTGGAACGAAGTTAAAGACAAGTAAGCACTAGTACAGCCATTTATGGAAAAAGTTAAACTTTTTTGTCAGCCCAATAGTTAAACAAGGCTGAAAAATCAAACCCAAACAAGCAAAGTGACTATGGCCTATCCAATCCCTGGGGGCTAACATAAGGAACTTGCTAGGGTGATGCCAACTAGCACAGTGGGAGAGGAGGCAGCCTGGACTTTTGTTCCATGGGTGTGGGGGTAGACAGAAACAGAGGTCAACCGTCCCACAAAATCACAGAGGCAGGTCCCCTCTCTGGGGCAGTGCTTGCAAAACAAACCCCATTCACTGAGTGCCCACTATATACACAAGCACTTAAAAATTCTGCACTTGCTATTTCTTGTACAGTCTACCATCCTCACAGGCACCCCCCAAAACACGATTTTCAGAGGAGGAATACAGACACAAGACTGAGTAATCTGCTCAATCAGCATTAAAACGGAGCCAGAAGGTTAACCCAAATTTGTCCTCAAAGTCTCCCCACCCCAATTCCATTTTACTTGAGCACATTTAAATGAAAAGTGGAACTGTGTCACATTCCTAGGTCAGAGTGGGTACCCAGACATAAGACAACTAAACAGCCCAACATTACTGAGCCTGAGGCTCCCTGCACCCAGGTCACTAGAAAGACTATGGGTGTGGCATCCAGAGACCCAGGAGACACAGACTCTTTTTCTGGTTCGAATGAGACTGCCAGCAGCCATTGCCCAGGTCCCTTCAGCTATGGGTCAGGACTAGTAGGAGGTAAGAGAACAGGTCTGAAGGTGCGTTAAGAAGCCTTGCTGGCTTGCCTGTTAAAACCTGTGCTTTAGGACCTACAGAAATCAAGGACACAACTATTTCCAGACTTGAATTCCTGTTTCAGGGAGAAAAACAGTACTTCCTACTCAGGACTATGCCAAAGTTGTGGTCACTACCATAGGCCAACAGCCCATCTGGAAAATATGGGATACCCCAAGGCTGAAGAGATTTCAACACCTGCACAAGGACTTGCAAAATGTCCTGAACTGCCAGACTCCCCGCAGGTAGCCCTATACACCCTAGCAACTAAGAAAACCTAGTCAGAGAAAACCTAGTCAGAAAACCCTGTTTTTTATAGCAAAGGTTATCAGACAGGGAGACCAAACAAGACTTTGGAAAAACCCACAATGGCCTAGGCAGGTCACCGAATCTCTCTGAGCCTCAGCAGCTCCATCTGCTAACTGGGGGCAATCCCTCACTTGCTTAATGGACAGAGATCACCCAGCCCCTGCAGGTCCCTGCTCCCATGGCTAGAAATTGGAAATCCATTAAATAGCTCTGATTTATTTTGCAATACCCCAGCCTTCTACAGAAACGGTACAAGTTTACAAGTCAAAGTGGCCTTCCCAAGGAGAGGGAAGACAGACTCCTGGCCACAGGAACACTGGCCTAAAGCCTCATGGGACCCGAGTTCTGTATTGCAGCCCCATTACTAGGCAGCTCAGTGACCTTGAGCAGGCCACCCAACTTCTCTGGTGGCCATCCCACCTCCAGCCCCACTCTCCACCCCAGCCAGCTGTCAAGGGCAGAATGAGCTCATGGTGTATAACACTTGATTTAATGCAGCAGAGGTTCAGGAGGATTCGACAGGTCCCTGTGCTCCCTCTCACTGCCAGCAGCCCCAATGACTTGGGCAGACCATTGTCCAGCCAGAGCAACATGAAAATACCAAACTGAGCTTGAGGAGAGGAAGGACCCAGAGGCTTACAAGTTCCAGACAAAAAATAGGCTATGGTTTCATGTGAACTAGGAGGACATTGACTGAAAAAAACCAGTGAGTAGCCTAGAAGATTCCAGTTCCAGGCTACAGAGACAAAATGCCAACGAATCAACACACTGGCTATCTCACTCCCAAAGAAAGTGATAATATGATGGGAGCAGTGGGGCTGGGCATTCAGGGGTTCCATCCCAGGGCAGCTGTGAAACCACCTTGTATGATTTCATAGAAACCTCATAGGCTAAAAATGGAAGAACCACAAAATATAGAGAAGTGAAAGGAGGCTGCAGGGATAAAAAGCAGAGGTGGCCAACCAAGAAGCCAAGCTCCAGGCTCCTACCCCATGTAGTCCAGAACTGTGTTGCTTTTTTTGTTTCACACATGGCATTTCCACATGCAATTCCTTTAGAGTAAAAGACTCCAAGACTTAATGAAAGTTTGAAAACCTCTGACATGATCCAACTCAGTCATTTAATATGGGAAAGTGTGCTTGGAGAGTGAGTTTCCAAGGATAAATGAAAAGCCTGCTTTCTCAGGTTGAATGCTTCCAAATTGGCATCCAGTGCTCTTCACACCTCTCCCTGCCCACCCACCCTCCCCCCACACAGCATTATGGGGTCACAGTAAGTTACTTCCCTGTGTCTCTTTCCCTGGTTGCAATGTGCTCTCCGCTCTTTCAAGGCTGAATAGCAGCTTGGGAACAATTTTAAGATAAATATTCCAAGTGAAATTTCTTTATTTCTGCTAATCAACATCAGAGTCCTAGTAATCAGGAGACAGCCCAAAGAAAGGCTATCCCCACAGGCATGGTCCTCAGGATGCTTCCTGGAATATTAATTACTACAAAGGGGGCTCAGCAACATCCACCGACCTGGCCAGCACCCTCCCTTCATTCCATTAGCATAGCACACCATTCCTAGTACGCAGAATATGTGTGGGTACCCACTTTATGGGCAGGAAACCGAGGCACAGAGAACATAATTGACCTTCCTGGGTCACTCTGCATGGTTTGTGCCAAGAATAGAACATAGGTCTTCCATTGTAGTCCTTCTGTGTAGCAAGGGGAAAATAATTTGAAGACAAAGGTCAAGTAGCAGGCTAGAATGCAGTGTGCAGGAGGCCGCTAGGATACAGCTGCAAAACACTCAGCAAAGACAAAGGGCTGAGTCAGATACAGTCACTACATCCAGCAATGAGCCTACAGGAGCACACCAGCTTGCTCCCCAGGTTCTCACTGTCCACAGGACAGGACAGCTTGGCCCTGGCCAGCACCCTCCTCTCTTCCGTCCCTGGATGGGGAGCAGGTATCAGAGGCCCAAAGCTCTCAACCACACTAAAAATAACCACCAAAAAATGATGTAACATTCAAGGAAAGAACCCCTAAAAGTTGGCAAAAAAACCCAAAACAACACAACACTAAAAGGGCGAGGGACACAAACAGGAGTATCAAGACAACCAGTGTCTATACAACACCCCACGGAGGAGAGAAACCTGCAAGCACAGCCTGCCCACTTGTGCTTTACCCTGGGGTCTAAAGAGCCTGGCCATGGGCCAGGCTGCTGCAGTGACAGCTACCTGGTCTTACACTGTAGGTACCAGTTGCTCATGGCTATGGAGCCTTGGAAAGTGGCTGGTCTGAACTGAAAGGTGCCACAAAGGTAAAATTGCACATAACTTCTTTACCTGTTGAAAGGATAATATTTTGGGTATGTTAAGTAAAATATAATTAACTTCACCTGTTCCTTTTTACTTTTTGAATATGGTAACTAGAAAATTTTAAATTACATTATATGGCTGGTCTAACCCAGAGGTTGGCACGCTAAGTTTGGCAGACCAACTCTAACCCACCGGCTTTTTAAGGCCCAAAACCAAGAATGGTTGTTATATTTCTAAATGGTTATATTATACTATATAAGTACCTATGTCAACTCTTGGATGTAGCCTGTTAGTCTACGAAGCCTGAAACCGGGTCCTCAACCCCTGAGCCAGGGGCATATTAGGAACCAGCCGCAGAGCAGGAGGTGAGGGGTAGGGCGCCAGGGGCAGTGAGCAAGTGCCTACTGTTTCCACTCTGCTGCCTCCCCAACCCTGCCTCCCCTGCAGTGGAAAAATTGTCTTCCATGAAAGCAGTCCCTGGTGCCAAAAAGGTTGGGGACCACAGGCCTAAAGTAGTATCTACTACCTAAAAAAAAAGTTGTCAATCCCTGATCCAGACTCTAGAAACCAACCATCAGATATTCACTCCAAATGGTACAAGAAGCAGACGGGAGATTTGGGATTTGGGTGCGCGCGCACACACGTGCCCTTGTGATTTTTGTACATTTTATTAAAGTAAAATTCACGTAACATAAAATTAACCATTTTAAAGTGAACAATTCAGCGGCATTTAGTACATCCACAATGTTATGCAGCCAGCATTTCTATCTAGTTCTAGAGTACTTCATCACCACTGAAATAGAACCCTGATCCCATTACCAGGGACTCCTTGTTCCACCCTCCCCCAGAACCTTGACAACCAGTAATATGCTTTCTATTTCTGTGGGTTTACATATTCTGGATATTTCATATAAATTAAATCAATTCACTTTACATCATGTTTTTGAGGTTCAATCACGTTGTAGCATGTCTCAGTACTTCATTCCTTTTTAAACTGAATAACATTCCAATGTATGGATATGCCACGATTTGTTTATCCATTCACCCATCAATGAACATTTGGGCTGTTGCTATGTTTTGGCTACTGTGAATAGTGCTGTTACGAGCATATGCATAAAAACATGTTTTATAATCTTGGAAAGAACTTCATAAGCATGAGATTAAAACTATAAACTATAAAGGGACACATGAAAATTTAACTGTGTTCATGTTTAAAGCTACCATATGACAAAGAGAAATAATATATAAAAATTAAAAAAGACAAGTGTCATGTTAACATCTAGAGCAGGAGTCAGCAAACTATGGCTCACAGGCCAATTCCTGCCAACTGCCTGGCTTTGTAAATGAAGTTTTATTGGAAACAGCCATTTTTCATTAGTTTATGTATTGTCTACAGCGACTTTGCACAGCAGCTTTTGCACTACAATGGCAAAGTTCCATAGTTGCCACAAACATTATATGACCTAAAAGGCAATACTTACTATCTGACCTTATACAGAAAATGTTTGTGGACCCCTGACCTACAGTATATATGGAAAGCTCGTGCAAATCACTGGGGGTACCATGGGGGTTGGGGGCAGGAACTAACCCAATTTAAAAAACAGGCAAACAATAGGAACTGGCAATGCGCAAAAGAAATAAAATGCATTCAAGAAATATTATAAAAAGAGGCTTAACCTCACTGGTAATTAGGGAAAATACTAAACAATTAAATCATTTGATAATATCCAACCCTGGCAATGGTATGACACAGATGTTTTAGAAGGGCAGTTTAGTGAAATCTATAAAAAAATGTAATGCACTTGATGTCAACCCAGTCATTCTTTTTTTAAGTATTTGTCCTCAGAGAAACACTTGTATTTGTGCAGGCTCACATACACCCAAAAGCATTTGGAAAGTTGTTTGATGAAGCAGGTACTGTTTATAACAGTCAAACCCAGAATGATTTTAGTACATTTTTATTTAATACCATAAAGAATTATAAGACATGTTACCAACCAGAAAAAAATAATGCTGCAAATAGGTCCACACAGGTGCAGTTAAAAAAGGCTTTAACTGAGTATTTGAGTCCTTCCATATGCAGAGAAGTGCCTACGGGAGCTCAAGGGTGAATGCTGGCCTGTGGACAGGGGCTGGGACTGGTGGGTGCCAGGACAAGTAATAACGGACTACTGCTCATTACTCATCCTAGATCACTCTGAATTCCAGTGGGGAGGAAAGAGTAAGGAACTCCTCTGCTCTGAGTCAGTAATCTCAAGGTCCCTGGTGGGATACCCAAGGCCTGGCCTCCAAGGCATCTATTGTAACATAATTATCTTGATATGATTCTCCTCACCATGTGTTTATGGGATGGCCACTGTAGACCCTTAATATGAGCAGGGGACAAAACAGTGGATGAAGAATCCTGTGTCCCTGCACTGGGCAAGCTGCTCCCTTCTCTGGGGTTCAGTGTTCTCATGGTTAAAAGTAGTGTAGCTGATCTTAAATCTCTTCTGGGTCTGATTCTACAATGCTGTTCCTAGAAGAGGTTTCTGTACCTCTCCGGGGGGGAAAACAAACAAAATCCACAACTGTGGAAATAAGCTCAAGTCTCAAAGAAATGTCTGTCCCTGGGATGATGAAAACCCAGGGCAAAAGCCCATCTCACTGTCTCACTGATTTCAGTGCCCTCACCTCTTAGAGAGGGGGTAGCTTCAATTATCGGGGATCTATTTTCCAGTCTTGATGGTCTACAATAAACTCAGGGCAGGGAAGGGAGCAGGAAGCAGGGACTTGGGGAAGACTGATGGGAATCAATTGACTGAGGTTTTCTGAAGGAGCCATGAGGATGAGAGTAATAAGGGAAGGGGGAGTGGGGGGACATGATGCAAAGAGCAGCAAGCAGCTAAGGCTGTTGGAAACAGCCGAGTCTCCCTCCTCTTTTCAAGAGCATTTTCTTCATGAAAGATCCCAGAAGGCAGAAGGTTGACCTAATCTCACCCAGCACAAACAATGCCACTCATTATTTCAGAAACTACCATTCCAGTTATGCCCTGGAACTCAGTTCTGTTTTAAAACCCACAATTCAACTGTTAGTACAGTGAAAGAGGGAAGTACTTTAAATTTGTGACCCCACTCCTTTGAATCAAATAATAGATTTTTAAAAAAATTTCTTAACAGATTCAACCTAAATACGAAGATTCCATTCTAAGCTTAAAGATCATAAAATAAGTACCCAATTTACCAATTTTGGCAGTTGTCTGAAATAACCAGTAAACTCTCTCAGAATAACCCTTGTTGCCCTGGTGGACAGCTCAGTTGGTTAGAGCATTGTCCCCATATGCCAAAGTTGTGAGTTCAATCCCTGGTCAGGGCAGATACAAGACTCAACCAATGAATGCATCAATAAATAGAATAACAAATTGTTTTTCTCTCACCCTCTCTCTCTAAAAAGGAAAAAAAAAAAAAAAAAAGAACAACACTTGCCAAGGTCAGGAACTTCCTAAATCCAAGTTTACTATTCTATAGGTGGTTTGTGTTTGTTTCTTATATTGTAAGAAAAAAAGTCTAATATCAGTCCTTCCTTTTCACAATAGCCTGGTGAGTAAGGTAAGCCAGAGATCTCTACTCCCAATTTATAGAAAAAGAAATGAACTATACAAAGACTAAAGGACTGTTCAAGGTCACTTAGCTGAAAGTGACAGCCAAGACTAGAAGCAAGGTCTCCTGACTCCTGGTCCAGGATCCTCATCACCACATAAACTGCTTCCCAGAAAAAGCATCCAGTCAAGAAGAGGTAACCTCCCTTATAAGCCCAAGCCCAACCCGCAGCCCAGAACACCTCACCAGGAAGCAGTTCTACCCTTCCCAAGCTGACCTGGCTCTTCTGGCCTAACAATCCTATAACTTTGCAGCCTTCAGCATTGGGTTACGGTTGTTTGTTTGTTTGTTTGTTTTTTAAGATGAAAGGAGTCTTCTCCTGGTCATTGGGAATCTGACCTCAGAGGAAGGCACTAAGTCCCAGGACAAAACTCTTGCCCTGCCATACACCTCTCCACTCTCCTCACCACCTAAACAGGTCAAACCCTGTGAGCACTTAAGTAGCATTAAAAACAGCCAGGTGGATGCACTTCAAAGCGTTATCTCCTTTCTAGGGTAAGAGTAGGGGCTTAAACTAGCCCCCCCCCAACTCAGAAGGAAATGGACAAGGGGCTCCCTTGGCCTCAGAAAGGAAGCTCTGCAAAGGAGGGAGACTGGTGGAGAGGGCAAGGAGGTGCACAGCTTTCCCCAAGGGGATGCAGACAAGGCTGCCGCAGGAAATCCAAGAAATCCGGAAGTCCCAAAGACCGCCAGAGTTCCAGAGAACCCAGGAACACAGGCAGCTCAGGCAGCAAGGTTCCCAAACGCCAGTGGGGACAGCAGCCCAACTTCTGGGAGAGCTGTTACCAATACAAATTCCCTCACCTCCTACATCACTCCAGGGATGGAGGGTGGGTAGGCAGGACTCTGTATTTTTAAAGACTGTGACTCTGAGGCAGGTTTGGGAGCTACCGAACTATCCTAAAGACCTCCTTTGACAGATAAAGCAAGAAGCAAACCGATTTTCCGCAGGACCCACAGATCTCCTCATTCCTTGCCAAGCGACTGAAGAGCTGGGCCGGTCGAGGCAGGGAGTGGGGAGGGGGAGCCCCAGCCCTACGGCCTCCAGTTTAAGTTCAAGAGCAAGACCCTCCTCTGCAGACTTCAGGACCCCTCACCTCTCGAACCACTGACAGCGACAACGACAAAGAAAAAGGGCAGCCCGGGTCTGACAAGGGGGAGCCACAGTCCCCCGGCCGACTTAGCCCCTCTGGGCGAACAAGTCTAAGTTCGGTCCTAAAACAGACACTGCAGGGGTCCGGTAAAGCAGCAAAACATCCTAAAGCGCTTTGTTCCTACTAAGAAAAACGAGGCATTTTTGAGTCACCCAAAAAGCATGAATCACAAGGCATGGCTGTGGGAACCGGAAAGGATGTTATTTTTCGGCATACTTGAGGATTTTCCCTTTGTCCCGAGTCTATCAATACACTTCTCGACCTTCCCCCAACTCCACCCTCTCCCTCCCCTCAAGGACTCACGCACATTTTTTGTTCCTTTTTTTATTTTCCCTAGCAGCCTTCAGATGTACCCCCACCCCCGCCCGCCTCGGGAAGAGGGCATCGTCTCCTCTCTTTTCCGTAGCAGGGCTGTGGTCTCACAGGCGTCAGGACCGAGGGGTGGGTAGGGAGGGGAGGCGCCGGCGCCGCGGACGAGGCACTCGCGCCCTCCTCGGCCAACCCCTTGAAACACCCAGCGCGGCGTCCGCGCGCCCGGTAACTTCCAGCCCAATGGGGACGCTGGGGACGGCAGCCGCGAGTCTCTGTCTCCGGGGCAGCCCTGGGACCCCAGCCCGCTCACCTGCGTCAAGTCCTCGTCGTTGAGCAGATGCGACTCGCGAGGCTTGAAGCAGTTCTGACACTTGCTCTTGTTGAAGATGTTGGCCTGGAATTTCCGGCACGGGTTCTCCTTGGCTGCCGACATGGTCGGCGCGGCGAGGCCCGACGGCCCGCTCCAGCGCGCTCCGCGGTGGACGGCGGCTGGAGGGGCGGCGGCACCATGCACCGCGGGCTTGGGAGACTGAGGCCGGGCGCAGAGCGGGCGCCGCGGCAAGCCCTCGCCAGCCGACGCCCTACAGCCGGGCCGCAGACACAGGCCGGAGCGCGTACCCAGCAGTCAGGGTGGCTTAGTGGGCGCCGGGATGCGGGCCGGGCCTTTCCTCGCACGATGGCGCTGCGATGCACGGCGCGCCCGGGCACCTCCTCGCCGGGCCCTGAGCCCCAGGCCCTCACAGAGCGTGCGGTCCCCGCCGCCCTCCCGTACAGCCACCGCCCAGACGTGGCGGGCCCATGGAAGCGGCCTTCTGGGCTCGCTGCCTCCCCGCGCTCGGGCCCGCCTCTCAGGTACCGGGTCGCCACGGGTTCCCGCAGTCGGAACCGCCGCCAGCGCCCCGGGCGCCCCACAGCCGCAGCAAATGGTAGCGGAGCCTCGCTCACTCCCAGGGCGGGGCGGACTGGTGGGCGGGCACAGGGGAGGAGGAAGTCAGAGGGGCAACGCGCGGGGCGGGGCCGCTCCCGGACGCAAACAGAGGTCTTGTCGACCAATGGCAGCGCCGAACTTCAACTAACAAAGAAACCCCTCGGCCAGTGGAAACCAGGGGCGGGGACAAAGGGCAGCCGGGCGTAAGGTAACTTGTGTATGCGAGGAAGGTGGGGCGCCGGGATGGGACGTTCAGGTTTGGTGGACTGGTGCTGCTGCCGGCACGGTCCTGGCAGCTGTAGGGGCTGGGGCGGGGGCGGGAGCGTGCGGGAAGGAAGGGGTGGAATCGACCTCCCGGCAGGCTCTCTACAAACCTCTTACTTCCAACATTGCCTTATAGTGTCCATCTGGACATCCGAGCCCAGCCTGGAACGGCTTGCTTTAACACCTACTATGTGCCAGCCCTCTCACCTCCATCGTAGAAATCATAGCATTCCAAGTGCTTGATATCCATTAAAGTTGCACAGTCTCTCCATTGTCATCCACATTTTACACACGAGGAAACTGCGGCGCAGAAAAGGTAAGAAATAGGAGGTAGGGTTTCAAGGGATGACTAAAAGAAGACCTCAACCTCCAAGAGCTGTCAGTTCTATTATGGGAGATCAGTGAGGGCTGACTCTGCGCCAGACCCTGCAGTAGGACTTCTCACCCCCATTATGTGCTTGAGGAAATTAAGGCTCAGACTCCCGAATTAACTTGTGCAGTCTCCTGGCCAAAAGACCACCTGGAGAAGAATGTAAAGGAGGCACAGACAGAATATTCAGGAGCCCAAAGAGGGGGAAATGCACTCTTTGGGAATATAGGGGCGCTTGAAGGGGGTAGGGAAATTTAAGCAGATGGTCAGAGGTTGAGGAAGAAGGAGTAGGACCGATGACGCTAAAAGATTTCATGACTGCCAGATCATTTAGGTCCTTGAATTCCAACCTCAGGCATATAAATATCATCTTGCTGGCAGCCAGGAGTCAAACACTGAAGTCTTTAAACAGGGAGAGTGAGCTAACTCAGCCCTTACAGGGGAGGTGATGTTGAAGCATGTGTTAGCAGCAGCGACAGCAGCTGTTGCTTAGGGAATGGAAAGGTTCAAGGAGAAGCAGCAAATGAGCAAATGCTTCCAGAGCTGTGTACTTTTCCATTGATCATCTGGTGAGTATCTCAGCGTGGTAGATTTCAATTTAGTAAGATGCTTTCCTCCAAAGGGAACTAAGGGAAGGTGGATCAAAGTCTTGTGCAGCCTGAGGGAGAAAGAGCAGCTCTACCCCTCACTAACTCTGTGACCTTGGGTAAGTCGCTTCACCTGCCTGCTGCCTCAGTTACCTCATCTACACAATTGGCATGATTGTATGGTTGTTGTGAGCATTACCTGATATAATGCTTGTTAATTTGTGAATCTAAACAAAGGGTATATATTGTACTATTATTGCAAATTTTTGTTGGTTTAAATCTGTGCCAAATAAGTGTGTGTGTGTAGCAGAGTAGACAGACAATTCTTGCTTGTATAGAATTCTCAGAAACTGATGCCAGTGGTGGTCTCTAGGGAGGGAGCTGGGTGGTTGAGAGGTGACCTACTTTTACTTCTCACTGTAAGCCCTTTTGTTCCCTTTGGATTTGGTATTGTGTGAATGTACAACTTGTTTTAGAACAATTTTTAAAAGTCATACCCATGCCTCAAGGCCAACTCAATGGCCACTTCCCTTAAGAAAATCCTTGGCATGTTCTGCTCAAGTCAGTGGACACATCCAGCCCCTGCCTTGCACAGGACGAGTCCACAGCTGGGGTTATACAGAAGCATTTGATTCAAGCCTGCCTGGAAGGAGCTTACACTTGAGCAAGTAGAGGAACAGGAGGCAGACAGACAAATTCAATCCAGGATACTGTGGAGATCCAGACTAGGGCATACAGCTGCGTAGGAAGCTTCAGGGACAGCTCCTTAGAGGAAGCAGTGCCTGGGCTGAGTAAGATCCAGCCAGGAGGGGGAGAGGGAAGGCATTCCAGACAGGTGCTCAGGGTAGAGTCTCAGGGCCTTGAAAGCAATGGGTGTGTCCGTGAATACAAACACCTTGATATTACTGGGTAATGCAGAGAGACATGAGAGTAATAAGCAATGAGAATGACTGGGAGGATTAAATAGATGGTGTATGTGGAGGTTTATCATATACATATGAATACCTATTATGACAGATTAGAGCTCAGCCTCTTTAGGGAGATGGGTGTTGTTATTGTATAATTATTATTTTATCTCCATTTTACAGAAAACACATGTGAGGCTCGGGGTATGTAAAGAACTTACCTATGGTCAGAATATAGACCCTTTAAGTGAGGTTCAGCACCAGAAGTGCCTGGGCAATGGAGAACATTAACTCATTTTTAAAAAATTCTTGTATTATTTATTTATTTTTTAAAATTATATTTTATTGATTATGCTATTACAGTTGTCCCATTTCTCCTTCATCATTCCCCTCCACCCTTCACACCCCCTCCCGCCCACATTCCCCCCTTTAGTTCATGTCCATGTTTCATAAGTTCTTTAGCTTCTACTTTTCCCACACTATTCTTGCCCTCCCACTGTCTATTTTCTACCCACCATCAATGCTACTTATTCTCTGTACCTTTTCTCCCTCTTTCCTCCTCCCACTCCCCTGTTGCAAACCCTCCATGTGATCTCCATTTCTGTGTTTCTGCTCCTGGTCTAGCTGTTTGCTTAGTTTGCTTTTGTTTTAGATGTGGTTGTTAATATCTGTGAGTTTGCTGTCTTTTTACAGTACATGTTTTTTATCTTCTTTTTCTTAGATAAGTCCCTTTAACATTTCATATAATAAGGGCTTGGTGATGATGAACTCCTTGAACTTGATCTTATCTGAGAAGCGCTTTATCTTCCCTTCCATTCTAAATGACAGCTTTGCTGAATAGAGCAATCTTGGATGTAGGTTCTTGCCTTTCATGACTTGGAATACTTCTTTCCAGCCCCTTCTTGCCTGGAAGGTCTCTTTTGAGAAATCAGCTAACAGTCTGATGGGAACTCCTTTGTAGGTGACTCTGCCTTTATCCCTTGCTGCTTCTAGAATTCTCTGTTTCATTTTCATCTTGGGTAATGTAATTATGATGTGCCTTGGTGTGTTCCTCCTTGGGTCCAACTTCTTTGGGACTCTCTGAGCTTCCTGGACTTCCTGGAAGTCTATTTCCTTTGCCAGATTGGGGAAGTTCTCCTTTATTATTTGTTCAAAGAAGTTTTCCACTTGTTGCTCTTCCTCTTCCCCTTCTGGTACCCTATAATTCGGATGCTGGGATGTTTAAAGATGTCCTGGAGGTTCCTAAGCCTCTCCTCATTTTTTTGAATTCTTGTTTCTTCCTTTCTGTTTGGTTGTTTCTTTCTTCCTTCTGGTCCACTCCATTGATTGGAGTCCCAGTTTTCCTCCCATCACTATTGGTTCCCTGTGCGTTTTTCTTCATTTCACTTATTGTAGCCTCCATTTGTTCCTCTAATTTTCGACCAAAATCAACCAATTCTTTGAGCTTCCTAATCACCAGAGCTTTGAACTGTGCTTCTAATAGGTTGGCTACCAGTGCTTTGAGCTGTGCATCTGATAGGTTGGCTACCTCTTGGTCACTTAGATGAATTAGCTCTGGGGCCCCGATCTGTTCTCCCGTTTGAGCCATCCTTGGTTTGTTTTTTCTTTTGTTTTTGTATGGTCGCAGCTGTTACATTAGTGAGGGGTGGAGCCTTAGGTGTTCACCAGGATGGGACAGCCCAGTCACTGGGTTGTGATGCTGGATGTGGGGAAGGAATCCCAGAGGAAACAATGGCGTTTGCTCCGCGCTCTCTCTCGGATTCCAGTCCCTTCAGCCTCTTTCCCCTATCAAATTGGGCCCTTCTGGTGCTGATTTCCATGTGGGTGGGCCTGCACACACTCCAGGACCCTGAGGGTCTCCCCAACGAAGTCTCCTGTGAGGCTAGGACTCCCTCCCAGCACCTCAGCCCCTACAAGTATTTTCAATGGGTGCTTTTAGTCTTCACTTCCCAGCACTGGGGCCCTGCATTGCGCAGTCTGTCTTGCTGCCCGTTTTCGCCTGGTTTATCTGTGCACGAATGTGTGTCCACAATCCACCGCCTTGCGTGCCCTGCTTGGCCTCCTTGCGTTCGGCAATGCCACTGCCTGTGCACCTGGAGTGACTGCACACCTGTGACCACCACCAGCTTATCCCACCGCATTCCAACTCTGCCAGCCACAGACTCCGCCCCTCTTACTAGTCTGGATGAATCGTTTTTGTCGAACTCCCACACAATTCAATTTTCTCTCTGTCTTGGTTGGGTTTTCTTTTTTTTGGTTCTATATTTTTGTTGACCTTAATCTTGGTTGTGAAAGAAGGCACAGTGTGTCCAGCTACACCTTCATCTTGGCCAGAAGTCGTAACTCATTTCTTTAAAAGATGAAAATAAGGGCTGTTGGTCTGGAGAATGAATCAGAGGTAGAAGACTGGAAACATGATCAATCAGGAAACTACTACAATAGCCCAGAGAGTAAAGAAGGTAGGGTCATCGGGAGTAGAAGAGAATGAATGTGGGAAATATTTAGGAGGTGGAATAGCTACATGTAACCTTTCACTGTGCTACTCCCTCAGACTTGACTAGACTTTGAGCACCATGAGGGCAGGACTGGATCTGGTTTCCTGCCACAGTTCTAGTGCCTAGCTTGGTGCCTGGTGCAAGGTAGGTTTTCAAAAAGCACACAACAGCCCCAGCTGGTGTGGCTCAGTGGATTGAGCGCAGGCCTGTGAACCAAAGTGTTGCAAATTCAATTCCCAGTCAGGGCACATGCCTGGGTTGCAGGCCAGGTCCCCAGTTGGGGGCACATGAGAGACAACCACACATTGATGTTTCTCTTTCTCCTTCCCTTCTCCTCTCTCCAAAAATAAATAAAATCTTTAAAAAAAAAGCACACAACAAGTTAATGAATGAAAACTTACTGTTCTGCCTTTTATTTTCATATCTCCCATCCCAGATTATAAAATCCATGCAAACAGGGTCTGTGTTTTATAGTCTTGGGTTCCATTTCCAGGGACCTAGAACAGCACTATGCACAAGGGCAAATAGTGTGAACATGTAAACATTCATGGACTGAACACATAAGATGTGCTCACTTGAGTCCTGGCTGGTGTGGCTCAGTGGCTTGAACACTAGCCTGAGAACCAAAGGGTTGCTGGTTTGATTCCTAGTGAAGTTGCAGGCCAGATCCCTGGTGGGGGGGCACATGAAAGTCAACCACACATTGATATTTCTCTCCTTGTCTTCTCCTTCCCTTCCCCTCATCTTAAAAAGAAATCTTTTAAAAAAATAAACTTTCCATTAAAAAAAAAGATGTGTTCACTTTATGTATCTCAATGTACAGTATAATGTATATCTGAAAGAAATAATAAACAAAGAAACAAACATGCCACTCAAGTGGGCCCCAAATGCAGCGAAATTCTGCTCTGTGCATCTGACAGCTGCCCTGGGAAGTGTCCCTGCATCCTGTGAGGGAGAAGAACTTGCATACACGAGTACCCACTTTTGCATAAAGCTGTAGAACACCCCACACACACATACATGGGCACACACCTACAAAGGTAGCCACTATTTGACTTCTATCACCACAGAGTGGTTTGTTGTGTTCTTGAACTTTATATAAGTAGAATCTGCAATCTCTGTATCTGGCTTTTCTCACTCAGCAGGTCTGTGAGATTCACTTGCCCTGTGTTGTGTGTGTTGATAACTTCATGCTGCTAGGTAGTCCATTGTGTGGAAATACCATACAACAATCCATCTATCCATGCTCCTGTAATTGGCCCTTTGGGATGTTCCCAGTTTGGGCCATTATGAATAAAGATCTTAGGCCATCCTTCCTTGTGCATGTCTTTTGGTAGACATAAATATTTATTTCTGTTGAGAAAGCCCAAGAGGGTGATTGCTGGGTTGTATGGTGTCAACCAAAGATTATAGTTGCCAATTCAATGACAACAGGCATCTCCAATTTGGGGTTTGGTGAAGGGGGAGAGACTTTTATTGAGTGAAAACAGCTCAATTGTAATATAGCTTGGCTGCAGAATAGCACAACTGTGATACAGCCCAATAGTGGAAGAACATAGCTCTTCTTGGCCAGAGCAAGAGCCAGGAAAACACAGTCTTCAACAGCAATTGAAATGTTGCTCCCTGAGCCAGAAGCAAGCTTACTTATAGAGAAATCCCCATCCTTGGTTCCTGATTGGTCTGTCCTCATGCAAATGAGGACTCCAAATCCTCACAGTCTGGTCCAGAAACTACTGTCTGGTCAGAATGGAGCCACCCTGATTGGGGTTAGTGAAGATGCTAGTGAAGCTATTAACAGCAGCACAGCTCCAGTTGGACAGAGAAAGTCTCAGTCCTATTGGTCAAAATAGGATTCCAGGAACTCCTTTATAAGGGCTGGCCCAGATGGCAGGGACACAGTACAGGCAGGCAGTTAAGTGCAGTCTTCTCTCTGAAGTGAGGTTTTGCAAGGGAAGCCCCTGTTGAGCAATGGCTGCTAGGCTCTTTTTAAAAATTTGAACCCAATCAGCCACCAGGAGCCCTTCTTAACTGGGATGTTGATTCTCAGGGTCAACATACGTGAAAGTTTAACTGAATAGGAAACTGCTAAACAGTTCTCCCAACCTGAGAGCTGGCTGTCCTCTCACCTTTTATTTTCTAATAACTGAATAAAATTCACCTGGAGGAACAAGTAAAGTCTACAGATTACCAGCGCCCTCTCATGGAAATTCTGAATCAGTATAGCTTTCAGAACTCAGGAATTTCTTTTTTTACATGTATGCCAGCCAGGATTTCTTATCTTTAGGTAAGTTTTAGAAACAATGAATGGAGCCAAGGTTTTCAGACCCTGGGAGATTTAAAAAATACCTACTCCCAGCCCCCATTCCCAGAACTTCTGGTTTAATTGACATCTGGAAAAGCCCTTGGGAGATGCTAATGTTCAGTGATTAAGGGAGAGTGGAGAGGAAGGAAAAGGCTTTGAGGTCCCACAGACCTGGGATAATCTTAGCAGAGGCCCCATCTCAGGTAGCTGTTGCTGCATGAAACCCCCCACTCCTACTGCAAGTAGTGGCTGACCTGCAGTTTTATTGCCTCTCATGGGTCTGTGAGCTGACTGGGCTCAGCTGAGAAGTTCTGCTGCTCTTGCTGGGGTTCTTTCATGTGAAGGCAAGCAGATGGTGACCAGGCTGAACTGCTCCCTTCTCCTCATAGTCTCAAAGCTTCTCCTTTCCCCATGGTCTCTCCCTGAGTCAGTCTCTCTCTCTGTCTCTTTCTTTTAAGTATCTTTAATTAATTAATTAACCCTCACCCGAGGATACGTTCACTGATTTGAGAGAGAAAAGGAAGTGGTGGGGGGGGGGAGAGAGAGAGAGAGAGAGAGAGAGAGAGAGAGAGAGAAAGAGAAAGAGAGAGGAGTGAGACATCCATGTAAGAAAGAAATATCAGTTGACCACACCCCTCCTCTGCCTGTATACACCCCAACCTGGGTTCAAACCTGTAACCTAGGTATATGCCCTGACTGAGAATCAAACCCACAACCTTTTGGTGGATAGGAGGATGTTCCAACCACCCTGTCAAGGCTCTCCCTAAATCTCTGAAGGGCCACATCAGAGTGTTCCAAGAGGAGGGAAGCAGAAGCTACCAGTTGTCATAGAGGGTAGGTCTGGTACTAGTACTGTCCCCAACTCCAGGTAGGAGGGGACTGCATGGGGTTCAAATCCCAGGAGACATTGTTCACTGGGGCCATCTTTGAGACTAGCTATCACAAATAGTGTCTACATCATAGAGTTATTATGAGGACTTTTTATAATAGTACCTGAAATATAGTAAGTACTCAAAAACTACTTATTATTATGCCTATAATCCCTGTGTTGGGTTGGCAAGTTTTTTCTGTAAAGAGCCAGAGAGTAAATATTTTAGGCTTTGTAGGCCATATGATCTCTGTTGCAACTACTCACCTCTCCATTGTCACATGGAAACATTCAGACAATATGTAAAGGAATGAGTGTGGCTGTGTTCTGATAAAACCATATTTATAATGACAGACAGTGGTCCAGATTTGGCCATTTCTCTTGGGTCCCCTCTTTGCCTATTGCTTGGGCCTTCCTTTCCTGGCCAGTCTCTCAGAAAGTTCAGTCTCCCTGGTCATGGTCTAGCCCCTGTCAGCCAGATGTCAGCTCTTGGGGAATTCCATGGCCCTGGAACACTGACAGTATGCTGGGCTCTGTACTGGGTGCTGGGTATCTGACACCTATAATCTCACTAAACCCAACTATCACCATTTGAGGTCACCTCTGTCAGTGCCAAGTGGTTCCTGATAGGGGTCCTTAGGACCCTACCCCCATCTTCTGTCAGTCTCCTCAAAGCAGCCCCAAATGAACATATACTTTAATTTAAATGGTGTATATTTTAACTAATATATGCTTAATTAATATACCTACCCCTTTCCAGAGTGCTGTCTGGGATTAGTATTACTCTCACTTTACAGATGAGGACAAGTACCTTATTCAAGTTTATATAACCAGTAAATGATTAGTCTGGGTTCAGACATGGGCAGCATGTTTGTAACCACTTCCCTATGCAGCCTCCAGCCAAGGATGCTGCTTGCCAGGAGGGGAGTGCAGGAAGCCTGGGCCCTGCCCTTCCCCAAGGCTAAGGTGGCTGCTCTGGAACTGGAAAGCAACATCAGAAGATCTCAGAGGCCCCTTCCAGCTCTGACTGCCCGATGCTTTTCTACTTCAGGCACCAAATGACAACAGTCCTGAGATGTATACCAGGAGAGCATGCCAGGCATTAGACATACAAAGCCCACCAGAAGGACATTGTAGCCATTCTGTGGAAGTGTTAAATCTACATAACCTTTGAATTAGTGATTGCACTTCTAGAAAGACAGGTTATAGAATTGCTCACCTGGGTACACAAAACTATGTCATGTACAAGGATGTTCATTGCATCACTGTTCTTAACAGCAAAACCTGGAAATGTGCCAGTTGTCTACTATTAGAGGATCAGATAAATTAAGTATGGTTTTTTGATACAGGGGAGTGCCACAAAGCTATTAAAGAATGAGAGAGTGTTGAAATGGTCAACTGTCTGCAAAATACCATCTAAAAAAGTTTAAAAGCTAGTGAGAAAATGGTGTATATGGTATAGCTCATTCTTGTTGTACATATTTTTGTATCTACAATATACATAGTTAGCTTTTAAATAGAAAAGAACTGGAGGCACATGCAACTGTTATAATTAACCCTGGGAGGTAAAAGAATGGAGACTCTCACCTAAGCTATAGATTTATATTGTATTTAAACTTTTTAACAGACTTGTTCTTTTATGAATATATGGAGTTGTAGGATGAAAGTTGGTGTTCCCATTACCCAGCTTTAATAATCATCAACTTATGACAAGCCTCATTTCAAGCATATCCCCACACCTATCTCCTCCCATACTATATTGAAGCAAATCTCCAAGTTGTATCATTTCTTTCATAAATTCTTCAGGGCTTGTCTCTAAAAGATAAAGACTATTTTTTAAAAACTAGCCACAATACCATAATCACAGTTAAAAAAACAACAACAATAATTCTTTAATAGTACCAAATGTGTAGTAAGTAATTTCCAGTTATCTTATAAAAGCATGAATTATTTTTGTAATAAGAAAAAATAGTTGAAAAAGAAAGAGTGTTACTCCAGAGGGTAGATCGGTACAACTCTCCTGGAGGTTTGTTTAGTGATGCTTATCAAAGGCCTAACAATGTACTTATCTTCTGACCCAGAAATCCCAACCCAGGAACTTATTCTGAGAAAACAAAGTAAAAGAGGGACACAGATGCTGTTTCCCAGAGTGAACAGTGCCTTGAAGTTGCTTGAAAAATATTTGTTGAATCTGAAGTCAAGATTCTCTGCAGCTTTGTTTGTAAAAGGAAAAACCAAAGCAACAGAAATGTATGACGTTAAGGTACTGGCTACATAAATCAAGGCAGATCCAAAAAATGGAATATTACTCTGTCATTTAAAATCCAGTTGTACTAATACATGCAGATACTCTCCCTGTGAAAAGTGGGGCTTAATCTCCCTCCCCTTGAATGTGGTATGGACTCCATGATTGGCGTCCAAAGAATATAGAGTGAAAAGGAGGAAAACAGTACCTTTACAAGGGTGAAACCCAGCAGATGCCCCTTACCTTAACATCAGCAGTGATAAATCAGGTAGATATCAGGCACCCTTTGATATAATGTGCTCTTCCTTCTAAACTGTAACCCTAGTCTCATCACCAGAAAAACATCAGACAAACTCAAATTAAGAGGCATTCTACAAAATAACTGAGCAGTGCTCTTCAAAACTGTCAAGGTCATGAAAACAAGGAAACACTCAGAAACTATCATGGACCACAGGAGCTGAAGGAAACAAATTAGACTGAATGCAAGTGGGATCCAAGATGCAGTCCTGGAAGAGGAAAAGAATTTGTGGAAGAACTGGCATAGTGATAATACAGTCTGTAGTTTAGTTAATACCATTTTATTAATGTTAGTTTTTTAGTTTTGGCAAACGTACCATGGTTATGTGAGGTGTTAACATTAGGGGAAGCTGGATGAAGAGTATACTGGAACTCTTTATGCTCTCTTTGCTTTAAATCTAAGGTTACTAAAAAAAATTAGTATTATTTTAAAATATATAGAGAGAAAGTGTGGACCCTGAGTAAGAAGATACCTACTAAAAAAGGCTCCTGGTGCCTAACTGGGCTCAAATCTTTTAAAAACCAGTCTGGCAGCCATTTCTACACAGGGGCTTCTCATGCAAATTGCACTTTATGGAGAAGTCAGCACTAAACTACCTGCCTCTGCACTGACTGCCTGCCTGCACTGTGTCCCTACCATCTGAGCCAGCCATTATAAAGCAGTTTCTGGAATCCTGTTTCAACCAATAAGACTGAGGCTTCCCCCATCCAATTGGAGCTGCATAGCTATATTCCCATCAACATTTTCACTGACCAATCAAGGCAGCTCCATTCTGACCAATCAGCAAAGTGCCTTTTGAACCAACCAATCTGCAAGGATTTGGAGTCATCATTTGCATAAGGACAGGCCAATCAGGAACCAGGAGTGGGGACTTCTGTCTAAGCCAGCTCCCCTTTGGCTCTGAGAGTGTACTTTTCCTTTCCACCAAAGACTGAAGGCTGTTTCCCTGGGAGCTGAAACACAGGTGTTTCATGGGAGGAAACCAGACCTGCACAGGCCAGGGCAGACTGTCTCAGAACACAGCAACAAGGGCCAGAATGGAGCTGTCTAGCCAAGTTGTCTAGCTGGAGAAGGGCCTAGCCCTGGAGCTGCCTCACAGTTGTGTTGTTTTCATAGCCCTACTGTATCACAATTGAGCTGTTTTGCACTGGATAAAGTTCCCTTCTTCACTGCACCCCAAAATGGGGATTGCTGTTGTCATTGAATTGGTGCCAATGATCATTGCTTGACAATTTTTGTTAACTTAGAAATGTGCCCTGACTGGTGTGGTTCAGTGGACTGAGTGCAGGCCTGCAAACAAACTGAAAGGTCACCCATTCGATTACCAGTCAGGACACATGCCAGGTCCCCAGATGGGGGCATGCAAGAGGCAACCACACATTGATGTTTCTCTCCCTCTGTTTATCTCTAAAAAAAAAGTAAATAAATAAAATCTTTTAAAAAAGAAAATATATTCATGATATATTGAAGGGGAAAACCTGTGTATGGTCTCATATAGATTTTGCTCAATGAACCCATTTTTTAATAAAAAATTACTAACAAGGTATGTGTGTGTATACATGACTAGATAGATAAATGTGAAAATATACACATATGCAGGAAAGCAAAAGTCTGGAAGCATATATTTCTGGGGTTTCAGACTCAGAAGCCTTCAGGGACCAGGTGTGTAAGAACTGCAGTTACTTTACTGAGCTAGAATGTTCATCGTCCTTCTGAAATGGGCAGCAGTTTTTGTGGCCCCAGCCTGTTGCTGACCTGTAGCCCTTGAAAGCAGTCCTGACAGATCTCTCTTTTCAAAAGAACCCCCAAATTCTGGTTGTTACACAAATTTCCAGGGCTGGCTCTGTTAGAGGAGGAGGGCCTTTAGGGTCACATGGCCAAGGAGAAGGGGACTTGGACTAAAAGAGGTAGGCAACACAGACCACCAGCTGGACTCCATCCACCTTGGTCCCAGCAGCAGCATTAGGGCTGGAAGGACAGCCTGCTGGCCAGGGCAGGGGCCAGGAAGAGGTTGGCACTCTGGCGGACAGCCCTGCATGCTGCCAGGCTGGGAGGTGGGGTTTGCTTGGAGCCTGAATGCCCAGGTTCTGACCTTATGGCTCACCAGATCACTGTGTGTATGTGTTATGGATATAGAATTTCTTTAGGGTTCTCTGTGCCTGTCAGGTGGTGTCTGGCTGACTTCAAGAATATATATAGGCATGACCATGTTATGTGTCTACATATGTATTTGCATGTTTATCCATAGGTCTTGATGGGATGAATGTACATGTGAGTTGTACAAATGTGACCATCTGTGTATCTGTTGTATTGTGTTTGTTTGCATGCCTGTCATGCAGAAGGATGTTTTAGCTGTGTCCCTGCCTCTGTGAGTATATGTCAGTGTCTGTAGCTGTGTGTGTCTGGCTGAGTGTATGTATGTGTGAATGTGTGTGTGAGTGTTGGATGGTGGGGGTCAGGAGGTCAGGGTTCAGGTCACTCACAATTAGCACCAGCTTCTTGATTCCTTGTGCTTGATTCCTGCAAGTTCTCATAAGAAGCTCATAGGGTCCAGCCTTCGAGCCTTACCCACAGGGTAGCAGTGGACTGGCTGCAGGATCTGGGCTTAGAGAGCCTAAACTCCACTCCTGGTGCACACACACACTGCAACTGCCAGCCTGCGCTGGCCTAGATCCTGGGGGCCCCTTGCCCTGGCTGGCCAGAGAGACTTTGACCCAGGACACAGTCTCCATAGCGTGCCACCACTTCATTGACTTCCACAAACCTACGTAAAGCCCACTTGTTCATAGGAAATGAGCATAGCCCAGCCTGATTTGTTCAAATCCCAAACATAGGCTTGGGGTACAGGGAGCCTGTCTCATCGCCATTTCTATGATGTCACTGGGGAGATTGGGAAATCAAGGAGATGGGTAAATGGGGCTGGCTTGGGCAGAGTGAAGAAGCAGGAAGCCTCAGAGACTTAGGACCAGAGGGCCCTTGGACAACTGCTGGTCCAGTCCCCTTTTTTATAGATGAGGACACTCAGCCCAGAGAGGGCAAATCCTGACCTGAGGTCACACAGCAAGTCCCAGGAAAAACTAGCATTCTCTTCAGAGAGGTGGGTAGCTCCAGAGTTCACGGTCCTTAGGAGTCATTCATTAATTCATCCATTCAACAAATATATATTGAGTATCTACTATATCCCAGGCTCAGTTCTAACCCCAGGGGGATACAGCAGTAGACAAGACACACACAGCCCTTGCCCTCATAGAGCTTGTACTCTGTTCAGAGAGACAGACAATAAACAAAGAAATGTTAAGTCATATTAAGGGCTTGGGGGGGGGGGGAAGTACACCCTGTGATACGTTAGACTTGCTATCTAATGTGGTAGCCTCTAGCCAATTTAAGTTTCAACTAAGTAAAATGAAAAGTTCCTCAGTCTCAGTAGCCACATTTTTGGTGCTTATTAGGTTCACATGGGGCTGGCAGTTACTGTGCTGGGCAGCAGAGAGGGAGGATATTTGCATTATCACAGGAAGGCCCACCGGACAGTACTGGTTTGGAGAGTGAGTAGAAGGGCTGGGTTGGCGGATGGCCAAGGCTGGTGACATCTGTACTGCCCCAAAGTGAGGGAGCTGGTTACATGATGATGTGCCAGAAGGAAGCAACCAGTAGGTGCACAATTGAGTAGGAATGAGCATGGTGTGTTCAAGGCCCAGAGAGAAGGAATGAGGGATGAGGAGAGCAAGGTGGGATGGGGGAGGTAGATGGGAGCTTCTGGGGTCTTGATAAGAGTTTCTGCTTTGTTTTAAAGGCATCAGCAAGCCATGGGGGGATGGTTAAGCAGGTGATGACAATGTTTTTAAAATATATATAGAATGGGTTCATGGGAGGCAAGAGTAGAAGGAGGGAGACCTAGTGAGAATGCCACTGTGTCACAGAGAGGAAGGTGACTGTGATTCAGGTGACAAAGGGGGAAGGGAGAAAGCCACCAGATATATCCCAAACCTTAGGGTCCTAGGTCAAGCCATACCTGAAGCTAATTTCACTTGATCCTCAAGCTTCCCCCTCCTCTCCTCTTGGTTTCTGGGCACTGATTTGAACACCTTCATTAGTACAACCCATCTGTTCCCTCCTCCCCCACACGCTGCCTGAGTGATCACTCGGACCCGTTCCCCAGGCTTCTCTAGGTACCCTGGGTCCAGTTTCTTTTCCAGGGCTTTGCTGGTCTCACTGCATCCCTGGGACTCAGAAGATAGGCCTGTCTAGTTGTCTTGGGTTCATGGGAAGATGCTGAAGTCATTTGGTGTTTTATTAACTTTCCCCACCATGGTGATTATCTTGGAGCTAGTGAGGAGGAGACAGGAAGAACCAGTTTTCATTGGGACCGGGGGGCACTAGAAGAGAAGGCTTGGGCTTCAGCTCCAAGAACCTTAGGGACTTTGTTTAGATCTTGGGAGGAACTTCCTCTCTGAAAAAAGCTGATGCATAGCCATGCATTACCAGTAGAGGGGACCCTTAAAGGCCCTAGGAATGGGACAGGTGACCCACTCCCTGGAGTGGGGCTGCAGTGACCTGCTATCTGTTCCTCCCCCTAGGACCTTTGCACTTGTCCTCTGCCTGGAACGTTTTTCTCCCAGGACCCCAAGGATGGCTCCTTCTCCATCCTGCTCGGCACTTCTCACTCTGAAGTCTTGTCTGTCTTCTGTGCTAGAATGTCAGCTCCCTGAAGACAGAGCTGTTGTTTATCTTGTTTCCTTCTATACACCTGTGCCTGAAATAGTGCTTGGCACATGGGAGAGTCTGCATGAGTCTTCCGGAATGAATGCATGGCCCAGGTGAGCATGTCGGGCAGCCCCACACCTTGCTGCATGATCTCACTGTGCTCTCCCAACAGCCCCTGGAGGAAGGGGCCCGCATTCTGTGGATTGGATCTGAAAAGTGAGGCTGGGAGAGGCAAGGTCACTCATCCAAGGTTGCACTGGCAGTGAGTGACAGGCCTGGCCTCGAGAGGCCTGCTGGGGAGGGAAGAGGGGCAGAGGTTGGGCAAGGCTGCCAGCACACTGCCTTTGCACATGACAGCTCTGCATTTACCATTGGGCTTCTGCTTCCTGCCGAGCTCCACCTGGACACTCACAGCCACCTGGCTTCTTTAGGTATGGCTGCTACTTGAGAGCACTTGCCTGTGGTGCACAGTGGCGGCCCCTGTGTCACATAGCGAATGAAGAGTCACAGTCAAAAGTCATGTCCATTGTGGCCTGCTAATGGACCAAGCCCTGGGCAATTGGTGGCTCCACTGGCCAGGGGACAGGCAGACCTGCCCTCTTGGGTGCACTTGGTCATGCCCTGGGCTTACATCAGCTGAGTGGACCTGGGTCGCCTCTCTGAAGAATGCAGACCATTGTTAGCAATCTGCCAAGATTCTTTCCTGACCAACCCCACCCAGAGAGTGCCCATCCAGGTTGAGTGGGTGACTGGGGGAGATGCTGGAGGATGGCTGACCTTCACTTCCCTGCAATGGTCTGAGCAGCTCCAGAAATGAGGACCAGAGTCCCCATCACTATCACCTTTCAAACATGTAGATATAGGACTTTTAAAATGAGAGAGTGAAAAAAATATGTTATAAAATAACATCTTTAGCACTTATCCAATGCCATGAGGATTCTAGGCACTAACTTGTTTAATCCTTGCAACATCTTTTTGAAGAGGAAGTGTGATCATCACCCCCATTTTGCAGATGAAGACCCGAGGCCTGGGTGACTTACCCAAGGTCACAGAGATCATGTGCAGGGAGCCAGGACTCATACCCAGCATGGCCCAGATCCTCGTTACTCTAAACACATGCATCGAACAGCTAGCTCTCAGCATCATGGTGGACCCCAGACATCATTCTGGAGCCACGTGGTAGGGCCCAAAGGTTGTGTCCCAGCTCTGTTCCATTCTGTGCATGACCTTGGATGAATCACCTCCCCTTACTAGATCTCAGTTTCCTTATCTGTAAAGGGATAGGGTCATGATACAACCCCTGCCCGCAATGTCCCCTTTGGTCATTTCTTATGAAAGTGAAATGAAGTCCTGGGTGCAAACTGTAAAGTGCTGTGTACAGGTGAAGATGGCCTTTGGATCTTAGGGCCTGATTTTTATGGTGGTTATTACTGTATGATCCTCACCTTGATTACATTCCCTGCACATAAGAGACCACATCAAAGTCACCTATCCTTCCACAGGGCCTGGTCCAGAATTTGCTCAAAAAAGTCTTTATGGACCACATGACCAACGTGCCATGACAGCTAAAAGTGCATGCTCTGACTGGAGCAAGCACTTTAGAAAACTGGTAGAACCTGCTAACACTAAACAGATGTTCACCAATGACTGAGTCATTTCATTCCTGGGCATCAACCCAACAGAAATAGGTGCTTATGCCCTGACAGGGCAGTTCATTTGGTTGGAATGTCACACACTAAAATGTTTTGGGTTCAATCTCTGGTCAGGGCACATACCTAGGTCGTAGGTTTAATCCCCAGTCAGGGCCCATATGAGAGGTAACCGACTGATGTTTCTTTCTCACATCAGTGTTTCTCTCTCTCTCTCTCCTTCTCTCACCAATAAACATATCCCCGAGCAAGGATTAACTGTCTGTGTCCACAGGCTATACAGATATGCTCTTTAGCTGATCTTTTCACCTTTCTTATCTAGTCCCCCCATGCCCCTCCACTCTGAGATCTGTCAGTCTATTCCATGTATCCACACTTCTGGTTCTATTTTGTTCATTAGATTCCACATATAAGTGAGATCATATGGTATTTGTCTTTCTCTGACTTATTTTTCTAGGGGAGGGGGCAGGGGCGGGGTAGAGGTGGGGGAAGTGGGGCCACTTGTAATAGTGTCAACAATAAAAAATAATAAAAATAAAAGTATATAAATAACTAAGTAATAAAAGTCCTTATTCAAAGAAAAGAAAAGAAAAGAAAAGAAAAAGAAAAAGAAAAGGAAAGAAAAAAGCAATGAATGCTTACGTCCACCAAGGGAGACATACAAAAATGTTCATCATGACTTTATTTATTCCCAAGAACTGGAAACAGGGATACGTGATATATTTATACCATAGTATATTTACTCACATTCATACTCAATATTAGGAAATAAACTGCCAATAAATGCAGCTACATGAACAAACCTCAGAGACATAAGGCTAAGTGCAAAAAGCTGGACACAGAAGCCAGACACATGCTATGTGAATCAGTTAACAAGAATTACAAGAGACGAATGAACCTATGGTGCTAAAGGTCAGATGAGCAGCAGCCTCTGGTGCAGGAGGACATTGCACAGAAAGCAGTGTGGGCAGCCCGCCCAGCTATGGATGTGCTCCGGGGGTGATCCAGAGGTGGTCACATGCACATACAGGTGTCCATCAAGCTGTGCGCTTCAGATTCATGCACTTCATGGTACAGAAGTTATACATAGTTTTTTTTTTTTGTTTTGTTTTGTTTTGTTTTGTTTTTAGTGAATAATCTAAAAAGAAAACACAGGAGCTAGGATTAAATCTGGCTGCTATTTCCACACTGAGCAACCTTGGTGAGGCACCTTCCCTGCCTCACAGGGCCATCACCTCTCAGTGAGGTGGTGATACCACTACTACTGTAACCAAGAGGCTCTGCAGAGGCGAAGTGGGGTGTGAAGCACTTAGGGCAGTGCCTGGTCCAGAAGAAGTATTCAATAATTGGTAGGTATTATCATTAATGAAAATCTTATGCCAGAAGCTGTGAGACATTTATTCCACAAATATCTACTAAGTTCTCCATATGCCAGACTTGGGGCTGGACTAGGCTCGGTAGACAGAGCAGCGTGCAGTGCAGACCTAGTCCTTTCTCACGGGGAGACCTGGTTCCTTCACTTACTCAACACAGATGCACTGTGACTGGTCCCAGGTTGCATAGCTGATAATGCTTTGCTTTTCGGCTATTCTGGAGGTCTCTACCCTGGTACCGGCCCTCTGTGCTTGTCACCACCAAAGGGGCAGATGGAAGTGAGGCAAGTTCATTCCAACAAGGGACATGAGTTAGTGACTGAACCCCCAGCTTCCTGGCCTCATCGCAGGCCTGAGCCAGAGCACAAAGCCTACCTGCCATGCCTATAGGGCCCCCAGAGGGAGGGAGCCGGCCCCTGGCTCCCATCCTGCGCACTAGTACTCACTATGTCGGCCTCCATCTCTTTTGATCTACTCTCTCACTCTCCTCCTGGGGCTTCTTGGGACCATCTGCCCCCAAAACAACTTCTCCCCACATCTACCTGAGAGAGCTGGACTTTGGCCGTGTGGTGAGAATGCAGGGGGCAAAGACTGGGTGTATGTGTCTGGCTGCCTTCCAGGACAGTGGTTTGTGACCTTGTTCATCTCATTGGCTCACAAACTAATTACTAAAATTCTGCAGCACACCAAAAAATACATATTTTGCTAATCTGACAAAAAATAGGTATAATTTTGTTGTGTGGCTATTGTCCTTTTTAGTCTGACAGTCTAAGGGAAAGAGGTCTGTGCCCTGGACTAAATGTCAGGTGTTTCTTGTTTCACAAAGGTTTGCGTGACATCAGTGTGCAATTTGTGGATTCTGGGTGACAGTCGCTGCTCCAGCACAGCCAGCTAAGGGGCCTGCTCTCTTTCAGGAAGGTTCTGCAGAGAGCAGAGGGCCTTGCTGTGTGACCTGGCTGCCCTCTCCAGTTCTGAGTCCCTCAGGGGGCCACAGTTACCTAGGGAAGGAAGGCCAGTGTTCAGTAGGACTACATGTTGGTCCTGGCCCCAGGGAGAGGATTTCCATTTACCTAAGGGGCAGAGCTCACCCAGAGCACCCCTCAGATGCCCTGCTGCCCTTCTCTGACCTGAGCACCCCAAACACCCAGCTCTGGCCCCACAGGGCACTGGACCCTGCCCATGGACAACTAACAAGCCCCAAGGCTAAATGGCCTTCCCTGAAGGTCTCTGAAGCTGGGGTTTGATTTTCCTCCCCCACCCCCACATGGCCTGCCTACTCTCTGTTCCTATGGCCTCTGGGGCTTAGTGACCTTTGCAAGGCTGGGTAGGCTGCTCTGGAGTTTGATGCTGGGACCATAGGGCCCAGGGCAGTGTTGGGTCAGGTGTCTAGGGGTGCAGGTGGCAGAGCCCCTCAGAGGGCCAGAGAGATGCTGCAGGCCTGGATTCCAATAGCCATGGGGGCTTCAAGTCCATTTGTCTTGCCATGAATCCTCCCAAGCTCTGCATTCATAAACAAAGCAACAGGAAAGATAATAATGTCTTCTTATTTGGGGACGGGTCTTTACACAACTGATCGAGTTCTAATGAGGTCACAAGAGTGGGTAGGCCTGATCCAACATGACTGGTTCCGTATACGAGGGGGAATTGGACACACAGACAGACACACACACAATGGAGATGATGTAAAAACACGGGGAAGACGGCACCCCTGCAGGTCCTTCCCACACGGCCCTCAGAAAGAACCAGCCCTGCTGACATCTGGGTTTGAACCTCCAGCCTTCAGAGTGATGAGATAGTTTTTGTCTTTTAAGTTTTCTTGTCTCTGGTGCTTTGTTTCAGCAGCCCTACCAAACTAATGCTCACCTTTATTGAGACACACAGTTGATCATGGAGCAGCACAGGTTCGAATGGCACAGGTCTGATTACGCAGATTTTTTCAATAAATACGTTGGAAAATATTTTTGAGATTTATGATAATCTGAAAGAACCCAGAACTATGTAGCCCAGAAATATTTTTTTAAAATAAGAAAAAGTTAGGTATGTCATGAAAGCATAAAATATATCTAGATACTAGTCTATTTGATTATTTACCACCATAAAATATACATAAATCTACTATAAAAAATTAAAATTTACCAAAATTTACACAAAAACACAGACCATACATGGCACCATTCACAGTCAAGAGAAATGTAAACAAACATAAAGATGCAGCATTAAATTGTTACTGCATAAAATCAACCATGGCACATGCTGCACAACTGTAGTAATTTCGTAGCCACCTCCTGGTGCTATTGTTGGGAGTTTATGCTGAGATTATCTGCTTAAAACACCACATCACGCTAATCATCTCCACATGAGCAGTTTGTCTGTCCAGTAAACTGTATATTGCAATGAAAAGTGATCTGTCTCAATGTGTATTTTTCATTATGTGGTGCAATGCCACAAACCTTGACTAACACCATGGACCCATACGAAGTGGCACCACTGATGCTGAAAGTACTCCTGAGAACTTTACTTTCTTGTAAAGAAAAGTCATTACATTACAAGAAAAGGTTGAACTGCTTGATGTGTACCATAGATTGAGGTCTACAGCTCTGGTTGCCCACCTTTTCAAGATAAATGCCTTCAGCCTAAGGACCCTTGTAAAAAAAAAAAAAAAAAAAGGAAAGGAAAGGGAATTCATGAAGACTTCATTAGCAGCTCCATTAGCAGGCACAAAATTCTTACACTTTTTACAAAGTATGTTTTAATATTATATTAAACGTAGCTTTTATGTGGGTACAGGATTGCTATAAAAAAGGCATAACTATAGACTAATATGGTTTGAGAAAAAGTGAAGCAATTATATGACAACTTAAAGCAAAAGGAGGGGAAGGATCCGAAGCTGAAGAAGGTAATGCCAATAGCGGGTGGTCTGATAATTTTAAAAAGAGGTTTGGTTTAAAAATGTCAAGATAGTGGGAGAAAATGTTTCTGCTGATCAAGAGGAAGCAGATGGGTTCCCAGATGCCATTAAGAAAATCGTTAAAAAGAAATAGGTTTTGGCTCAGTAGATTGAGTGCTGGCCTGCGAACCAAAGGGTCGCAGGTTCAATTCCCAGTCAGGGCACATGCCTGTGTTGTGGGCCAGGTGCCCAGTTGGGGGAGTGTGAGAGGCAACCACACACTGATGTTTCTCTCCCTCTCTTTCTCCTTCCTTTCCCTTCTCTCTAAAAATAGATAAATAAAATCTTTAAAAAAAAGAAGATACAGGTTTTTAATAAAAGTGTCCTATTCTGGGAGGGGGAGGAGCACCTTGGACATTTATTAGTGAGGCAGAAAGTGAGCCCCTGGTTGAAGGCAGGGATAGCTATGTTTTGTACATGATCCAGATCACCCTTGTCTATAATGCTGCTCACACCCAAGCCTGGAGGGAAAAGATCAACACCAGCTGCCAGGCTTTTGGTTGTGCAACAAGAAGGCCTGGACAAGGAGAACCATTTTTTTTATGGATTGTTTACATTGATACTTTGTTTCTGAAGCCAGGAAGTACAGTACCTTGCCCGTAACAGACTACCTTTGAAGTTACTTTGACATTGGACAGTGCCCCCAGCCACCTGGAAACCCATGTGAGTTCAACACTGAAAGCATCAAAGTGGCATACTTGCCCCTGAACATAACGTGTTTAATTCAGCCTTTGAGTCGCACAGACTTTAAGAATAGACAAATCACATACCACAAAATCACTTAGTAATTCACGTACCACAAAAGTCACTTATTTAAAGTGTACAATTCAGGGCTATTTATTCTGTTCATGGAGTGCAACTTGCAGCATGATCTAAATTTAGAGCATTTTCTTTACTCCGGAAGAAAAGCTTGTACCTACTAAATGGCCATTCTCCATCCTTTACACCCCTGAGCCCCTGACACCTACTAAATGTACTTTCTATCTCCATTGACTTGCCTGTTCTGGACATTTCATATATATATGGCATCATACAATATGTAGTTTTTTGTGACTGGCTTTTTTTTCACTTAGTATAATGTGCTCAAAGTTCATCCACATTGTAACATATATTGGTAGTTCATTCCTTTTCAAGGCTACATAATACTCCATTGCATGGATATGCTACATTTTATATATCCATTTATTTGTTGATGTGCAATTTCATTTTGTTTTAGAAAGAGGATCTGAGCTATGGCAAAATGTTCACACTTATTAGAATGCTGAGAACATGGATATTTGTTACGTTTCTTTGTATTTTTCTGGATGTTTGAAAGGTTTCATGATTTTTTGATGCTAATAAATATATTTTAAAAATACATACTAGAGAATGAGTCTGCAGCCACTGAAGGAAGATTAATGGTTGTTGACATATGAAGGGAAAAAAATGGGTCTAATATTAAAGAAAAAGAAAAAGGATTCCAGACTTCCGGCCAAGATGGAGGCATAGGCAGACACACTGTGCCTCTTCTCACAACCAAAATTAAGGACAACAAAGATTTAGAAACAAGAAAACAACCAGATCTCAGAAAATCAAACTGTTTGGAAGTCCAACAATGATTCATCCAGACCAGTAAGAGGGGCGGAGTTGCAGCAGGAAAAAGCAGAGGTGCAGACCGGGCACACTGGCAGCAGCGGCTGGCAGCCCCCAGGTGCACAGGTGGCAACTAGCAGAACCCGGGCACGGGGTGGCAGCTGTGCAGAACCAGTGAGGCGGCACAGGGCGGCTGGCTGACCGGGTGGTCCCACATTCATGCGCAGATAATCCAGGCAAAGGGGAAGTGGTGAAAGGGACTGGAATCCAAGAGTGAGCAAAGCAAGTGCCATTGTCTCCTCTCAGACCCCACCCCCACATACAGCGTCACTACCCAGTGACCGGGCTGTCCCGCCCTGGGGAACACCTGAGGCTCCACCCCTCATTACATAACAGCCACGACTAGACAAAAAAAAAAAACAAAACAAAACCAAAAAACAGAAATGAAAATGGCTCAAACTGGAGAACAAATCAAAGCCCCAGAGCCAATTTATCTAAGTGATGAAGAGATTGCCAACCTATCAGATGCACAATTCAAAACCCTGGTGATCAGGATGCTTACAGAATTGGTTGATTTTGCTCACAAATTAGATGAAAAAATGAAGGCTATAATAAGTGAAATGAAGAAAGATGCGTGGGGAACCAACAGAGATGGGAAGAAAACTGGGACTCAAATCAATGGAGTGGACCAGAAGGAAGAAAGAAACAACCAAACAAAAAACAAGGAAGAAACAAGAATCCAAAAAAATGAGGAGAGGCTTAGGAACCTCCAGGACATCTTTAAACGTCCAAACATCCAAATTATAGGGGTACCAGAAGGGGAAGAAGAAGAGCAACAAGTGGAAAACTTATTTGAACAAATAATAAAGGAGAACTTCTCCAATCTGGCAAAGGAAATAGACTTCCAGGAAGTCCAGGAAGCTCAGAGAGTCCCAAAGAAGTTGGACCTGAGGAGGAACACACCAAGGCACATCATAATTACATTAGCCAAGATTAAAATGAAGGAGAGAATTCTAGAAGCAGCAAGGGATAAGGGGACAGTCACCTACAAAGGAGTTCCAATCAGACTGTCAGCAGATTTCTCAAAAGAGACCTTACAGGCAAGAAGAGGCTGGAAAGAGGTATTCCAAGTCATGAAAATCAAAGACCTACATCCAAGATTGCTGTATCCAGCAAAACTGTCATTTAGAATGGAAGGGAAGATAAAGTGCTTCTCAGATAAGGTCAAGTTAAAGGAGTTCATCATCACCAAGCCCTTATTATATGAAATGTTAAAGGAACTTATCTAAGAAAAAGAAGATAAAAAATATGAACAGTAAAAAGACAGCAAACTCACAGGTATTAACAACCACACCTAAAACAAAAACAAAAGCCAACTAAGCAAACCACTACAACAGGAGCAGAAACACAGAAATGGAGATCACATGGAGGGTTAGCAATAGGGGAGTGGGAAGAGGAGAGAGGGGGACAAGGTACATAGAACAAGTAGCATAGATGGTAGGTAGAAAATAGACAGGGGAAGGGCAAGAATTGTGTGGGAAATGTAGAAGCTAAAGAACGTATGACACATGGGCATGAACTAAAGGGGGGAATGTGGGTGGGAGGGGGTGTGCAGGGTGGAGGGTAATGAAGGGGGGAAAATGGGACAACTGTAATAGCATAATCAATAAAATATAATTTTAAAAAAAGGATGGGAAGAAAAAAAAAAAGAAAAAGGATTCCAGAAACTTCTTTTCAAATTTCCTGTGTCCCTGTGACAGGACAGGGATGCCACCTAGCAGCCTTGGACACAAGCCTTTCTAGAGCAGGGTCACACCCACAGTGTTCTCTCTCGGCTGCCTTGGAGCAGGCCCAGCTTAGGAAGTGTGGAATGAAGTTGGTGCTCAGAGAAGTGTGGACCCTTTCCTGAGAGTGGTGGGCCCAGCCACTGTGGGAAGGAGCCAGCCATGCTCACTTTGGCCCTGCAGGTGTCAGCATCCCTGGCCACTGCAGCTTTCTGCTTTCCCTCCTTAAAGGCTCCTTTCAGCCATGCCCTCCTTAAAGGTTCCTTTAACCTGCCTCATGCACTGATGGGAAGCTCCTTGCTTTACAAAGCAGCTCTCCCTCTGACAACTACCAGGGATGGGAGCCCCAGGGTCACCTTCTACTAGGCACGGCCCAGTGTAAAGGTCTCAGAGGCCAAGTATGTTTGGGAGCCACACCTGTTTTAACGTATCACCACTGTTCATTGAACATGCAATATGTACCGGGCATCAGCTCTGGGCTTCATGTTGAGTTTCACCCTCTGAGCAGCTCTGAGAGGAGGACCCTAAGGACTCCTATGTGAAAGATGGGGCTCAGGGGCAAAGCACTGGCCAAGGGCCCATCATTGGGGAGGGGCAGTCGGGACTCAAGTTCATTCTATGCTGCACACCCTGCTTGTTAACTCACAGCACCAGCAGCAGGTCAAAGACCCTGGGTTCTCCAGCTTAGCTGACCATGGGGTCTCAGTTCCCTTAATGCGTGGGAGCAGCCCACAAGGCCCATCAGCGGGCAATGCCGCTCCAGGCCTCCCAGATGCTGCTTGTTTACAGGAGCTTTTTCTGGGCATTTGTGTCCAGGTATTGAAAAAAGCTGCCTGTGTTATTATGAGTCTGTTTGAATTTCATCCTGCATGTATTTCACAACAGGGAAATCTACATTTTTCACTCAAGATGATACCTCAAGGGGTAAGAATTGTGCCATGATGGTGAAATTTAGGCGTGGTGGTGGAAATGTAGCCTGAGGCCTGGAGGAGAGGACCTCAGACCCTTCTGTGAATTGGAGGTGAAGGGAGCAGATGGGTATGCTCACCCCAGTCTAATGAAACACCAGGCCCTGCCCCAGCCCCAGACTGGCTGAACCCAGAAAGGAGGTCAGCTGGCCCCCTCCTTTAGGGAGTAGGTACAGTAGTGTTTCTCCTGAATGAGCTTTAGAAGAAGCCAAGTTGGGGTTGGGAGGGAGGGCAGAGCTTCCACAGGCCTGGCTTTCTTTCCTTGAAACCTTGCAGAGTAAGATTGTGCAGCCTCCCTGCTATGACCCGGCACTGCAAGCCATCAATGATGCAGCGAAGGCTAGGCACCTGGCTGTCTGCAGCCCAAATGTTCTTGGCCCCCGTTGCCCTGAACTGCAGGCAGCTGAGTCGATGGGCCCCTCCCACTTCATCTGAGTCCCAAGAATGTTGTCAGCTCGGCCTTTCTCAGGATTGCTGGACAAAGGGCATGGGCAGTTTTAGGACTCACAGGATTCTGGGAATTATCTTTGCCCCCCACTTCCCAGCTCAGCAGATCTGGAGCTGGAAGGGACCTTCCTCTAATTCCTCACTGAAAGGGAAGCTGAGACCTAGAGGGGACAGACACTTGCCTGAGGGCATGACAGTTTCTAGTGCAAGGAGCCCTTGCCCTCAGCCTCTCCCTAAGAAACAGTGTGCACCAGACTACTTGGGTCCCCTTGAGGCTCCCAGCTCCTGAGTTGGCCAGTTCCAGCAGCAGAGGCCAGTGGTGATGGGGTTCCAGGAGAGGCACCTGAAGCAGCTGGAAGAGCGTTGGGCAAGGAGACAGCATGCTGGGCTTTAGCACTGCTCGCTGCCCAGACTTGCCAGAAGAATCCCCAAGGATCATCTTGTTTGATTGTAGGAGCTTGAAGGCCAGAGGGGTGAAGCAGGCTGTCCCTCAACCGGGAATGAGATGTTTGAGAAGTAGGAGGAAGTGAGGCCATTTCAGTGGTGTCAGATCTGAGGTCAGATCACTGTGGCCACATGGACAGAGCCAGGCCACGAAGACACCAAACAATGATAAGCAGGAGGGCATATTGGACTTCATTGCTCCATTTGCCAGTTACTGTATTTTGCCGTGTAGAATACACTCCCATGTATAATGCACACCCATGTTTTTGACCCAAATTTTCAGGAAAAAAAACTTTTGTTTTAATTTTTTAATTCACTTTTTATTTATTTATATTGAGAAACAAAACCGATTATTGTATTCCAGGGTATTATTTTGCATATGGATATCATTATTGCTTTCTAGAGTTACACTTTTAATGCATAAATGCAAATAAAAGAATTAAAAACACTTATATAGATACAGAATTAGTACTACTTATGTATAATGTGCACCCTTATTTTCCCCCAAAAAATTTGGGCAAAAAGTATGCATTATACATGGCAAAATATGGTAATTGCATGCCTGCCCAGTCATGTTTTGCCGTCATTGTTTTGAGTGTTCTTGCTTCCTGGCCAGGGTGATGATGCCAAACAAACCCAGAGCTGTGAGAGCACAGGAGAGGCAGGGTTACTGCCCTGCTGCACCTGGTGCATCTGCTGCACCACATGTATAGCAGAAACACAAGACCACCAGGTAGGTGCAGGTAAATCCTCTCCCTCCTCCCATTTTCCCCTCACCCTTCTCTCCCAATATTTCTTCCCAACAGACTGAAATGCACTCACTGAAACGCAAGGCATCTATCTCAGCAGCTGCCCTGAGGTTTAGGCGATGTTAGGAACAGAGTAGTTGTGGTATCAGCTGTACTTGCCCAGGTACTGTTGGGGGAACCTAGACAATTCCCTTTCCTTCTCTGAGCCTCAGTGTAAAGTGGGGAGAGGGCAGAGGTGGGCAAAGAACAGGTTGTCAATGGAAAGCTGTATGAGGACTCAACCCATACCCACGTCCCTCCCTACGTCCCATGTGGTGAGAATGGTCATAGCCCAGGTCCCAAATCCCAGGTTCAGTTCTGGTCACCTCCCTGCTCATCCTCTCCACCAATGGCTTCTCTGCATACCTACAACTACATTTGGCTGGCCCCCAAGCATCCTGGCCTCATGGCCTGGCCTTGCTTCCCTCTCCTACCTCACCTCTCTCCCTACTGCCCTCCTTATTGACCTGCTCTTTCCTGCCTCATGTCTATCTCCTGCTGCCCCCACCAGAACTAATCTTTGCAGGCCACCCTCCCTGAGCTACTTTCCCTGCCTGCCCCTAAATAGGTTCCTCAGACTGCCTGCTTGTGCCCTGCCCAGCACTTGAGCTTTGAGGACTTGGACACTTGCTTTGTGGTCAGCCCTTACGAGGCTGGGAGTTCCATCTGGTTAGGCAGCAGATCCCCTTGGGCCTAGCCTGGCATCCAGCACACTGGAAGTAAGTAATGACAAATTCAGAAGTGCATCCTGGGTTTATAGCAAAGCCTAGGACTGTCCTGGGGTGTGGCACCAGGGCCAGTCTGGAGAGGGCCCTGTCTGGGAGTGGTCTGGGAATGGGAGTGCTGCCCAGGCCCCTGTCTGCTGCCACCTGCCCCTGAGTGGGTGGGTCGGGCCCCAGGGGCCTTGCATGCAGCCAGACAGGTTTCCTAGCTGGTTTGGCAGGATTGCTGGGGACAGCACTACGCCCTACAGAGCAGCCTATGCTGACACCCATGGCCAGGGCACCTGGACAAAGTCCTGGCAGTCTGGGCCGGGAGACCTGGCCGAGCCTCTCCCTGCTCGCAGGGGCACCCCAGCTTCCTGGCCCTCTCTGCAGGAGCCACACTCAGCAACATCCCCAGGCACTCTGCCTGAGCTGCAGGGCCAGCAGCAGACTTCATGGGAAGAATGAGGATCCCAGTTTTTTGTGGCTGGAGTGTGGAAATGGGGTAGCATGTAGATCTTTTCGAAGAACTCCACCTTCACTAGTGTCCCCCAGCCTGAGACAAGAATCTGAGTGCAGGTGGCTCATGTGGAAGTGATCCAAAAACACCATAGTGAGTGGAGAAGCAAGACAGGAAAGTGAAGGAGCCCAGGTGGACTGCATGAGTGGGGACCAGGGCTGCCTCCCTCACAGAACTGTCCCCAGAGTGAACCCAGCCCCACCACCAGCCAACTGGTGCTTCCCTCTCCCACAGGCATTGGCTGTGGGCTGCTCCAGGGTTGAAGGTGGTAGGGTTCATTCTGCAGTTTCCCCCAGGACTCAGAGTGTCATGGATAAAGCCCTTCCAGGGGAGGCCTAGGGTAGCCCTGTGCTCACTTCAGCTACAATCTTTCAAGACCTTTGTGAGGCCATCTAAGGAAGGGTGGTTTCCACGGGGAGTCCCACTCTTTCCTCCCATTGCCACCCACTCAGCATGAGCATGTAAAACTTTTGAGGGATGCCCAGTTATGCCCAAGAATACTCGGAATATAAGCCTGTCTTTCTGGTTACCTGGACAGCAACAGCTTGAGCTTGACGTGTCTTGGGTCCCACCAGCACATGGCCTTGTCCTGTCTGACTCTCTGCCACTTGCTGTGCTCTGGCCTGGCTTGCCTCCAGCCCTTCCCTGACCCTTGGCTTCCCTTTCCAGCACTAAGGGCTTTCTTACTCTGTTCTCATGGTCTAGTATGCGCTTTGCCCTGTTGTTTCCATTCTTACCTGGTCTTGGTCAGGAATGGTCTCCTGGCTGACAGCCTTCCACATTGGGGATATTCTCCCTGTGGCCTCCTTGTCCCTGACCAGCAGCTGTCAGGGCTATGCTTCAGAGCGGGTTCACTGTTCACTTGTTAGTGGCCCTATCGGGGTGTTGTGGCACCCAGCCTTTCAGGAATGTCTGGGGAACCAATGAACAGGAGCCCCAGGCCCACAGGTGTCCCTAATGAGGTGCACAACCTGGGTTAGCATCTCCCCTGTACCACATCTCCTCCATTTGTGTCAGGGCTGGTCCCCACCTTTCCCATGGCCTTTGCTGGCTCTGCCCTTTGAGGGTCCAGGACAGAGTCATCGAGGGAGGTGCACTGTCCACACTCCCAGACCCAGAAGCACAGAGGCTCTGAAGCCAGTCAGTGCCCTCACATTCCTGCTGCTGCATGGGACCCATGGGCCACTGTGAAGACAGGACACTAGTCACCTGGGACCTGAAATGGGAGACACTGTGGAGAAAACAGAGTCCCTGCTGGAGGAGGGAGACACCCCACTCAGATGCTTTCCGTGGACCCTGAACCTGGGGAAGGAAGCACACAGGTTGTGGCTCCTGAAACCACTGACACCACTTGGGAAAACTGAGCCCAAACAAAACATGCTTCAGGAGAGTATAGATGAGTTCACAGAAGCAAAACAGCGAGTGAAGAACCAAGCATTGGAGAGGACCGATCTTGTCACAAGATTTAGGTAACAAAGTTCATGAGCAGCCTTTGGGATGAATGTGTTCTCTCTGCTTCCATCCTTGAGACATTTTGCTCAAGACTCAAATTTTCTTAATACGTATCAACAAGAGAAATAAAATTGCCATAGAAAAATGAGCAATAATATGGACAGATTGTCCACAGGACAGGAAACACAAATGACTCTTAAACTTATGAAAAGATGTTTAGTCTTACTCAAAATAGAAATGTGAATTGAAACCATATTTTAATACCATATCTTACCTATCAGATTGGCAATGATTCAAAACATCAATAACGCTGTGTTGGTTGGGTGTAAGTGAAAAGTACTGCCATATATTACTAGTAGGACAGAGCTATCAAAAATGTTTAAATGGCTCTGGCTGGTGTGGCTCAGTGGATTGAGTGTTGGCCTTGTGAACCAAAGGGTCACTGGTTTGATTCCCAGTCAAAGCACATGCCTGGGTTGCAGGCCAGGTCCCCCACTAGGGGGCGTATAAGAGGCAACCACACATTAATGTTTCCATCTGTTTCTCCCTCCCTTTCTCTCACTCTCTAAAAATAAATAAATAAAATCTAAACAAAAAAAAAAAAGTTTAAGTGCATGTGCCTTTTGACCTGAACATGCACCCTAGGACTTTGCCCTGCAGGGACTTTCTCATGTATACAAATGATACCAGTACAGGATGCTCACTGCAGTATTTTTTTAATAGCAAAAGATTGGAAACAACTTAAATACCTGTCAATAGAGGATGATAAGCTCCATAAAAACATATCCACTCAATGAAACACTAGAGCTGTTAAAAAGGAATAAGGTAACTTTTTATGTTTGAATCTGGGACGATCACCTAAATAAATTACTAAGTGAAAAGGACAAGGTTCAAGGAAAAAGTGTTGTACAAACAATTGTGAAAGCCTTCATTTCCCATTTCCTAACTCAGGGTGTACACTTTTATCCTGTTGTGGCCTCTGTTCCTGCTCTGCCCAGGTCTGATCCGGGTGTTTCCATGCGGCCCGCCCTGGCTTGAGTGTGCTTTGTCTTCCAACTGTTCTCACCTGAGATTCTTCAGAGTGGGCTGTCCCCAGACTACTGTAGTCAATGTCTCTCCTTGAAGAGAGCTGAAAGTGTCCCCTTTCCCCAGGATGGCCTTTAGAAGGGGACTGACAGGTGGGGGAGCATGAACATCCATCATTTAACTCAGGCTAGCTATCTTGGGATGTGGCTCAGTCCCTGCAGGCAAGGGGAAGGAGAGCTCCTCTTGGCAGGTCTCTACTGGGCTCACAGCCTTGCCTGATCTCTTCTCTTCTCTGCCTAGTTCCCATCCTGCCCTTCCCATTCTCCCCAGGGGTGCTTCCTTAGCACACCACTGCCGCATCAGTCCAGGTTTGCTCCTGGGGTCTGTGACCCACACACCTGCTTTCTCTGCTGGCTTCTTATCTCTCCCCTGCCTTCCCACATGCAAGGAGGGCTTACAATGCTAGATACCTCCTCACAGCAGAGTTGTGGGTAATATTTTTAAAAACGCTAAACAGTAATATTAACAAAACAGCTACCATGTACTAATCAGGGTCTCTGTGGGAGACCCTGGATGGGGCATTGCATCTGCATCACCGCACCTCATCCCAAACACAGCCTTTATGATGTAGGTATTCTGATTGCTCTCATTTTGCAGGTTGGGAAACTGAGGCTCCTAGAGCTAAGCCACTTGTCCCAGGTCCCCCTTGGGAAGTAGCAAGGGGTTTTCAAGTTTTTGTTTTGAAATCTGGCTCTAGTGACCAACTCATATCCACCACTATTATATTGAAACTAACATAGTGTAGTGAGCATGAAAGCTCCACTTGCCAGGAAAATCTACATTTTCAAAGAAGGCAAAATAGGGCAAGGTTTGCTTTTCCAAAAGATTCTCTACTCTGCAGTCTTCCTTTCATAAACACATAGTCCCTGTCTCAGAAGCAAATCCTGAGATAAGAAATGGGACATTCAGGGTGGGCAGAATTTGGGCAGCAGCCATGCTTGCAGGGTGGGAAGAGAGCGGGGTCTGGAAAGGTACCTGGTCCCCACTGTAGTGAGCTAGGGCCCTCTGGTTTCCTGGGCACCGTGAGACAGAGTAAAAGAATTGTTGCATAATTTACTAGAGAAAAACATTTGCATAATTTACTAGTAAGACTCCCTGAATTCCAATCCTGCTTCTCTTCCACAGCCCATGTGCTGCCCTGAACAGCAAAACTCCACCCCTGGCCCTGAAGGCTCTGTGTCCAGACGCCAGGTGGGTGAATCAGCCCTGGGAGGAAGGAGGATTCCTGGAAGCCAATCCCACACTGAGATGCCTGTAAAAAACTTAACTATACAACAAAGTACTGTGAATGTAAGTAAAGTCCACGCAGCTCCCCTCCTCACCAAACCCTAGCCCCAGCTTGCTTCACTGTAACACCCTGAAATGCCATGCCCACTCCGACACCACTCCTGCCACAGGGAGGGGGAAGGGGAAGATGGGCTGCAAAGGGACAGTGTTCTTAACAGACTGTGGTGAAATATCTTACTTGTGCAAAGTTTCACACAGCATATGCTCAGGGTCCACTCAGCAGACCAGCCAGAGGCACCTGCATCCCAGCAAGAACCTTGACCTGAGAGTTCTACCCAGGAGAACCCTCTACATTGGATAAGCGATTGCTCAGAGTCCTTTTCTCTGTAGTGAAGCTTGAGTTTGAGCCCCACCAAAGATGGGGCAGGAAAAACAAAGGTCATCTCACAGGAAGCCAAGAGCCCAATGAGATGCTGAAAAAATCAAGAAAAATGTAGGTGTGTTTTAGTGGGAGCTGTACAGGGACATGAGCTCCTAAGGTGACTAATAGATGGGGTTGCTGTCAACTTGACCCTCCTGCTCTCCTGGAGACCCTGCCATGTGGCTCCTTGGAGGAATCTGGGTTCCTCTTGCCCTAGGCATCCCTGTGATACAGCACCTGAACTCACCTGAGTTGCCACCTACAACCAGATGGCGCTGGTATCCACACAGAATCTAAACAGATGTCCCTTGCACTTTCCACTTACTTCACTGCTTTTCTAATCCAGGGTCTTGGGTTCTGTCCTTGAACCTATGAGTAAGTCAGGAGCTTTTGACCACGTTGGCTGATAATATTTTTATTGGTACACTGATAATTGGTAATATTTATTGATAATATTTTTTATTGGACTACATTGACTGATAATAATTTTGCGGCTTGAGCCTCACCTGCAAAGAAGCAAGGACTACATGTTGTTCCTGCTGCTTCTCTGTCTGGAAGAGTGACAGCCACATATGAAGCTTCAGATGGATGAAGGACAGTGACCGTTGGTTGGGCCCTTTGCAGAAGGAATGGGCACACTGTTGGTGTGGATTATCTCCTTCATTCTCAGGGCAGCTGCACTGTCCAGATAAAGGAAGGCTCAGGAAGGAGAACACGCTTATCCAGGAAGTGGTGAGGCTCGGATAGGAACCTGTCAGACTCAGTGCCTCCTTGATAAGATAGGAAAAGGGAGCAGCCTGATTCTGAAGTAGAGAGGGCTGGAGTAGGGTGGAACCACATTCCCTGCCCACCCCTTGCCCCCATGCTCTGAGAGTTCACATGGCTCTTCTTGTCTGTTCTTTCCTTCTCCACAAGCCCTGCTCTTACGGAGAACAGAAGAAGAATATGTGAGAAAAGCACGTTGGAGGGAACGGAGTGCACAGGACCCCAAACCTGTGCCTGTGTGGATATCATCTCCCTGCAAGGTGAATGTCTGCCAGTGAGGAAGTGACTCGGGCATCCAGGGAAGGGATGAGGAGGGAGGAAGGAGCCATTCCTCTTCAAAGGGCTTCCTGCCCTCAGATCCTGAGGAACACTTGGTATTTCTGTCTGTGGAGGACCATCCCAAACATGCCAGTCCAGCGCCCACCTTGTCTCCTGCTGTGGGAGCAACCTCCTGGGCATCACCTGTTAAAGCTACTAAGTTCCTGAGGATTGAAAATAAATATAAAAAACAAAGTGGCTTGTGTTCTTTACAGAGGTTTTAAAACACAGAAAAGTACAATAGAAAGATAAAATGACTTGCCACTTGGAAATAACCACTTTCCTTCCAACACTTTGTGGTGACACATTGAAACATTCAGAGTAGTTGGAAGAACTGTATGAAGAGTTCCCATGCACTTACCACTTAGATTCTGCAACTCATACTTCTGTTTCTTGCTCAGAACTCTAGCCGTTATCCAGGCCTGGACTTCTCCATCCATTTATCTTTTTTTCTGATACATTTCAAATTAAGTTGAAGACAACAGTATGCTTTTCCAAGACATTTTTTTAAAGAATCTTTTTTTAAAGATTTTATTTATTTATTTATTTATTTATTTATTTATTTATTTATTGAGAGAGGGGAAGGGAAGGAGAAAGAGAGGGAGAGAAACATTAATATGCAGTTGCCTTTCACAGGCCCAGCACTGGGGGCCTGGCCTGCAACACAGGCATGTGCCCTGACTGGGAATGGGATCTGCCACCCTTTGGTTCAAAGGCCTATGCTCAGTGCACTGAGCTGCACCATCCAGGGCTCCCAAAATACTTTAACGTGAGTATCATTAATTAGAGTGAAATGAAAAACTTTTCTTATGAAAATATTCAGATGCACAGAAGTGGAAAGAACAGTAAAATCTATTGGAACACCCAACCCCCAGGCTCACCAGTCAGCATTTTTTCAGTCTTGTTTCATCTATCCCCCACCTTTTTTAGAAATGAAAAATCACTGATTTTTTAAATTTTTGATTTTTTTTATTGTTTAAGTACAGTTGTTTGCATTTACCCCACCAACAATCCCCCCTGATTTTTTAAAAGTAAGTTTTACTTTAACTTGCAAAAGTAATACCTACTTGAGCCCTGACTGGTATGGCCCAGTTGATTGGGCATCATTTCACAAAGTGAAAGGTTGCCAGTTTGATTCCTGCTCAGGGCACGTGCCTGGGTTGCAGGCCATGTCTCCAGTTGGGGCGCATGAGAAAGGCAACTGCTATTTCCCTCCCTCTTTTTCTCCCTCTCCTCCCCCTCTCTAAAAATAAATCAATAAAATCTTAAAAAATGAAAGTTATATATACTTGCACTCATCATAATAATAGTTGACTCAGGCATTTGATGGATGCTAAGTTATGAATAAAAATTTGGTGGGAAACAGTATATTCACAGAGAACTATCACTCAGAAATTACTTACTCATTACAAAGGGAGCACTGAGCTTCTCCTGGAGATACTGGTGGGCAGTTCCTTAACCAAGTGATCCACGTTCACATCGTCAGGGGTGAGCCAGGCCAACTCAGTGCAACTCCTGCTGTGATGCTCCAGAAACACCAGTGTGGGTCAAGTCCCCAGGAAACATCAGACCAACACAAAGTAGGGCATTATAACACAAAGCAAGTGTCTATGCTTGTTAAAAATCAAGATCATGAAAGAGAAAGAAAGCTGAGGAACTAGCCCAGGATTAAAGGCAATAGAGGAGGTGTGACAACCAAAGGCAATGCCTGAGCCTGGTATGGTGGATGGGTTGGGGGAAAGTGCTATAAAGGACATTACAGGGACATGTGGCAAAATTTGGATAGGGACTGTATACTTGATAGATTTACAGTGAATTTCTGACTTTCATCTACTGTGCTGTGGCTAAGAGGATGCCCTTCATCTTAGAATCTTAGGAATTCACACTGACTAACTGGGGTGAAGGGTCTGGGGTCTGCGGTCCATTCACAAGCAGCTCAGAAAAACAACTTTATATTCATACATATATCATGATATGTAATTATAACATTATGTATAACATATAATATATAATGTACAATATGTAATTATTATCACAAATGGTGAAAGAAAAAAGAAATGTGATAAAATGTTAATGAGTGACTCCAGGTGAAGTCTACATAGTTTTTTTTTTTTTAAACCCAGGTAAATTTTCTGTAGATTTGAAATGATTTCAGAATAGAACATTTTAAAATAATACCTGCACACAGAGAGTCCAGCCACACACAGGCATGTGCAGGGAGACAGGGCTCTGCTGGCACCTGGGCCTCCACACCCAGCTCTCAGGACCCAGCCTCAGCAAGCGGCTTAAGGGCAACCACACCACTGTCGTTCCCAGACTCTGCGCAGTCTCATGCCCTGCCCTGTTCGTGTAATGTGATTACATGAGCATTTTTCCATGTTACCAGATTTCCTCAGGAAATATCACTTTGAATGGTCTCTTAGTATTATGCCCATGATTTCTTTAGCTAGTCCTGTTTTTTGGGATTTGTATACTTTTCTGCTTTTTTGTCCCTGTAAATGATGCGTTGATGAATCACTTTCTATGTTCATCTCAGCTGCCCCTCTGACAGTGTCCTCAGGAAGATTCTGAAGAGGGAGTGCTGGGAGGAGGGGACTGCGGGCTGTCAGAGGCACTGGGTAGGTCCTGCTAAGCAGCATTCCAGACCAGCCAGACTGGGGCACACCCAGTAGGCATGTGCCCCTGCTCCCTGGCAAGCTTGGCATTATTACAAATCATTAAAACATCTGCCAGTCCAAGGTGTCCTCACTGGATCTAGTTGTTTTCCTTGATTATAGATATATTCATTTTTGTTGTCCTTTTATGCATTGTCTGTTAATGGTCCTTAGTCCATTTTTCTTGGCTTGTCACTGTGTTTTTCTTACTGATGGGTAGTGGCTGTGAGGACTGACATGCAGTGATTCTTGTAAAGAGCTGCAGCAGCACATGGAGAGCCTCCAGGCCACCGCCCGGGTGCATTCTGGTTCTGTTGCTTGCTGGTGGTGCTGCCCAGCTGGGTTGTGCACCCTCTGAGTGCCTCTGCTTCCCCTTCTGTGGAAGGGGCTGATGAGGGTAAGTGAGCTAATCCACATGCAGTGCTCAGACCCATGCACTACACACACCATGAACTAAGAAAAATGGTGCCATTATTTGCACATTAAGGAAATCTGCCCTCAGTCCTACTGTTGCGAGCTGTCCCCTTCCCACATGTGAAGGCTTTGCATTCAGGAAGTGGGGTGGCCTCCACCACAGGTGTTGGCAGAAGAGCCAAAGTCCACTGTTCCCAGAGTAAAGGTTTGGAGGAATGCCTACCACTTAAAAACATTCTCAGAGCCACAGTGATAGGCCTCTTGGCTCCAGATCAAAACCCAAGTTAGTCCTGAGGTAGATTTCACAAATTCCTTTAAGAGATACCTCCAGCAGCCCAGGCCTGGGTGGGGCATACCCCTGCAGGGCTAACCCAGTTGCCCCTGCTCCCCCAGAGCCTCCCCTCCTTACTTGCCTTCCGTAGAGGCGCAGGGCCCTGACCCTGAAAAGAGCCCCACCATGGTTTGGCAGGTGAGACTTACCTCAGAGCCAGGTGAGTCTCCCCTGAGAGGGCAAGACTGGGCCCTCTCAGGTTCAGCCCATGCCCTGTTTCCATTCTTCCCACGGCTCAGGAGGAGAGGGGCCTAGTGCCACTTACCCCATTTTCCCAGCCTGCCCCTCACTTCTGGACTCCTAGGGATCCCTCTGGTCTGTGTGGAGGAGGCTGGGCAACTTGAGCTACAAGTCGATGTCCACACTGGGGTGGCTGGAAGAGGTCACATGCATCCTGACAGCCTGGCTGTAGCTATCTACATCCTGGCCTCTGGGGAGTGGCCCGGAGCTTGTAGGGGCTTCTCAGTCCAACCCTGTCCCCTGTCACCTGACCTCAGGGTGACCTTTCTGTTGGCATGTAGACAACTCCACTCACTCTTCACACAAACCTCTGCCACCACTTCTCAAAAATCAGCCAACTACGTACGTGATACTTAGAATCATTTCCCTGGGCTTGAAAACCATGCTGGGAGGATGCTGCACCCAGTGCCACACTGCCATGAGAAGAAGCCTGTCTTACATTGCTGCTACACACAGAGCAGGGTCCCTACGCTGAGTCCCCACAGACAACAGCAACAGAGTGCCATCAGCTGCAGTACCCAGCTCAGTAATGCCACATGCCTTGGATGTGTAGGCTGCAGCACCCTGAGCTCTGGCCTGGCTTGGCCCCTGCAGACAGGACTGGCTGACTCCTGGCTGAGACAGAACAGCTCCATTGGCTGTGAGCAAAGCAGCGCTGTTGGGACTTGGACTTCAGGCAAGTGCTGCACAGGGGACCCAGAGTTGGAGAGAGGAAATGCCTTATCCTTAAAGAGCTTAAGAATAGGGGTCAAAAAGCACAGGAAGGGTCATGCACCCATGAGAAACAAGGGCTTATACTTGCTCCCCAAAGACTGTTGTCTTCTATGAAAACTGGAAACTAATACTCACCAACAGGGTGCTGGATAAAGTGTGGTATGTTCTTGCCATGGGTCCCCACACAGCAAAGAGGAAGAACCAAGTCTTCTCCCATGCAGCAACTCAGATGACACCCACAGAGACAGGAGAATGCAGACAGAACAACAGCACAGACAGAATGATTCCATTAGATGGAATTCAGAAACAGGCAAAGCTCAATCAGGGTAGTGGTTTCCTGGGGCAGGGGAGGGGCACTGGAGGAGACACAAGGGAGCCTCCCACATTTGGCTGCAGCAGTCTGCACATCTGTAAGAAGGCAACAAGGTGCAGGCCTAAGTTGGTGCACTTCACTCTAAATTATACCTCTTTTTAAAAAAATATATTTTATTGATTATGCTATTACAGTTGTCCCATTTCCCCCCTTCATTCCCTTCCATCTTGCACCCCCCTCCCACCCACATTCCCCCAGTTTAGTTCATGTCCATGTGTCATAAGTTCTTTAGCTTCTACATTTCCCACACTATTCTTGCCCTCCCCCTGTCTATTTTTCACCTACCGTCTATGCTACTTATTCTCTGTGCCTTTTCCCCCTCTCTCCTCCTCCCACTCCCCTGTTGCTAAGCCTCCATGTGATCTCCATTTCTGTGTTTCTGCTCCTGTTGTAGTGGTTTGCTTAGTTGGCTTTTGTTTTTGTTTTAGATGTGGTTGTTAATAACTGTGAGTTTGCTGTCTTTTTACTGTTCATATTTTTTATCTTCTTTTTCTTAGATAAGTCCCTTTAACATTTCATATAATAGAGGCTTGGTGATGATGAACTCCTTTAACTTGACCTTATCTGAGAAATGCTTTATCTGCCCTTCCATTCTAAATGACAGCTTTGCTGGATAGAGCAATCTTGGATGTAGGTCCTTGCCTTTCATGACTTGGAATACTTCTTTCCAGCCCCTTCTTGCCTGGAAGGTCTCTTTTGAGAAATCAGCTAACAGTCTGATGAAACTCCTTTGTAGGTGACTGTCCCCTTAGCTCTTGATGCTTCTAGAATTCTCTCCTTCATTTTCATCTTGGCTAATGTAATTACGATGTGCCTTGGTGTTTTCCTCCTTGGGTCCAACTTCTTTGGGACTCTTCGAGCTTCCTGGACTTCCTGGAAGTCTATTTCCTTTGCCAGATTGGGGAAGTTCTCCTTTATTATTTGTTCAAATAAGTTTTCCACTTGTTGCTCTTCGTCTTCCCCTTCTGGTACCCCTATAATTCTGATGTTGGAATGTTTAAAGATGTCCTGGAGGTTCCTAAGCCTCTCTTCATTTTTTTTGAATTCTTGTTTCTTCATTCTTTTCTGATTGGACGTTTCTTTCTTCCTTCTGGTCCACTCTATTGATTTGAGTCCCAGTTTTCCTCCCATCATTATTGGTTCCCTGTGTGTTTTCCTTCATTTCACTTATGGTAGTCTTCATTTCTTCGTCTAATTTGTGACCAAAATCAACCAATTCTGTGAGCATCCTGATGACCAGTGCTTTGAACTGTGCATCTGATAGGCTGGCTATCTCTTGGTCACTTAGATGTATTGGCTCTGGGGCTTGGATCTGTTCTTCGGTTTGAGCCAATTTTTTTTTTTTTTTGGTATGGTTGCACCTATTACATAGTGAGGGGCGGAGCCTTAGGTGTTTACCAGGGCGGGGCAACCCAGTTGCTGGGTTGTGACTGGGGGCAGGGTCAGAGAGGGAGCAATGGTGCTTTCTCCACTCTCTCTTGTATTTCAGTCCCTTCCACAGCTTCCCACAAGCAAATTGGGCCTTTCTGGTGCTGATTCGTGGGTGGGTGGGCCTGTGCATGTTCTAGGACCCTGTGGGTCTCTCCAACGAACTCTCCTGTGAGGCTGGGAGTCTGTCTCAGCACCTCAACCCCCACAAGTGTTTTCAATCAGTGCTTTTAGGCTTTATTTCCCAGCGCTGGGGCCCTGGCTTGCACAGTCTGCCTCACTCCTGTTTTTTGCCTGGATTATCTGCACACGAATGTGTGTCCATGGTCAGCCAGCTGCCTTGCACGTTGCACTGGGTATGCCCATTGCCACCCCGTGCCTGGGGTCTGCCAGCCGCTGCCTGTGCACTGGGACCACCAACCACCACTTTTTCCTGCCTCAATCCAACAGCCACTGACTCCACCCCTCTTGCCAGTCTGGATGAATTGTTGTCAGACTTCCTTACAGTTCAATTTTCTGTCAGATCTGGTTGTTTTTTGTTTCTAAATTTTTGTTGTCCTTAATTTTGGTTGTGTGAGGAGGCACAGTGTGTCTACCTATGCCTCCATCTTGGCTGGAAGTCCCTATACCTCAATTTTAAAGAGAAGAGACAGAAGAAGATGGGGGCCTGTTAGAGTCCATTGCTGCAGCCCCTTGAAGGTCACCTCCTTTAGTCCACCACTGCCCTCACCACATAGCTCTGTGAGCTGGGAGCTGGACTTGCTTTTGCCAGTAGAACATTGCTGGCCTTCTTCCCCAGTCTCCGAAGCAGGAGGCCTGTGATGGCCCAGGGATTTGCATTTCCAATGCTCTCAACCCTCCGTCCAAAGGCAATCCTGAGGCTCCTGGTGCAGGCAGGTGCTCTAAAAACTGCTGGCCTGTGCACTTGAATAGAAGGTAGATAGGTATGTGCCACAGCCAGGGCAGGGGCTCTTCCAAGCTCAGGAGCATGCAGGTACACTTGGGGGCACACCGATGGAGTGACACTATAAAAAAATCTAAATAAGCAAGAGCTAGGGGTTCCATGGAGGGAAATTAGAGGAAAAACAGCAAGGAGGAAGCCAGTGAGGTGGCTGGCTTTCAGTGTCTGTGGCCAAGGTGGGGGGATGGGACCTTTGGCTCTGCTGGGTAGGGATGGGGGGGGGTTCTTTTGAGCGATAAAGCTTGAGAATAGGAGGAAGGTTATGACTGCTATTGAAAAATGTGCCCTCCCACAGGGGGCTTATGGTCCAAAGTTGGGAGGTGAAGCAAGTTATCTGTGGTCATTTACCTGTGACAATCCCAGAAATGTCCCCTAAAGGGCAGAGGGGAGCCATCTCACTGACAGCAGGTGTGACTTCACTGGCTGGGCACCAGATGAAGTCAGCTGGGTACACCGAGTGGTCAGGCTGGATGCAGAGGCCCCTAGCCCTGTCCAGTAACTCGTGGGTGGTAGCTGAGGCAAGGGCAGCTGGGGAGAATGTGGGGAGAAATACAGAGGTGGGAGCATGTCATGGTAGGGAGAGCCTGCCATGCTGGTACATGAGAGGATAAGCTGGTCTCAAAGGAGCCATCCTTGATTACCTTCCTTGCAGGTCTAATGGCCACAGGACTTCTCTGCCACTGTTGTTTTTTGGTTCAGTTATTCAGTCATTCCACTTCTGGATATAAGGAGATATATATATATATATATATATATATATATATATCCCAAAAAGAATTGAAAGCAGGGGCTCAGATAGATATTTGTACATCATGTTCATAACAGCATCATTCACAGTAGCCAAAAGATATAAATAACACAGTAATCGATGGAGAGACAAAATGTGACCCATGCATACAATGGAATATTATTCAGCCTTAAAAAGGAAGGAAATTCTGACACTTGCTATCACATGGATCAACCTCAAAGATGCTATACTCAATGAAATGAGCCAGACACAGAAGGCAGATGCTGTATGATCCCACTTGTGTGAGGTACCCAGAGTTGTCAGAATCATAGAGAAAAAGCATAGATTTGTGGTTGGCAGGAGCTGGGGGAAGGAGCCTAGAGAATTAGTGTGGAATGAGCAGAGTTTCAGTTTGGGAAGATAAAAAGATTCTGGAGGTGGATGGTGGTGATGGTAGCATAATAATGTGAATATGCTCAATAACACTGGACTATACACTTAAAATGATTAAAATGGTAAATTTTACATTATGCATATTTTACCAATGGAAAATGTCATTATGTGCCCAAAAGGAGTTCTCCCTCTGTTGTCCCCCACCCCCAACCAAGTTCCTAGACTGAGGGCTGGGCTTGTGGGCAGATGAAATCTTTTCCCAGCCACTATTTACAGGACCGACTCTGGTGTGGAGAAGGAATGAGATTCCTGTACTTAGAATACAGGTTCAGCTGCATGTGGCTTAAACAGATGGAGATCTGTTTCTCCTATGTCGGGTCTGGAGGCAGGCAGTGCAGGGATGGCATGGGGACTCTGCTCCATGCAGTTGTCTGGGCACCCTGGTGCCTCTGGCCATCCCTTGGGTGTTCTCTGGTCCATGTGGCTCATTTACCACTGCGTCTATATCCTTAGTAGCAGGGGGAAGAAAGGAAAGAAGGGGCATGCTTTTTCCCCTTTAAGACATTGCCACTGGATCTCTGTCCTAGGTGGGGCATGCTATTGCTGTGTGGTACACTATCTGCCCCTGCACCCTCCACAGGACATCAATTGCATTCCATGGAGATGCCTACTGGATTACCCCTCGAGAGAGAAACTGCCACAAGATGTAAGGTTAGCTGACAGCCTCCGTCAGGGCAGACTCTGCTCTGGAGCACTGAGTGGGCAGACTGAGGCAGTCTGTCACTCTCCTGCTTCCTCCACTGTGGGATAGAGCCTCCCCTGCATGCTCATGCTCCCTCTTTTATGTATACATACATATATGTATATACACACATATACATACACATATGTATATATACACATATAAAATTGACTATGCTATTATAGTTGTCCCAATTTTCCCCCTTTGCCCCCTCTGCCTTGTACCCCCATTTCCTCTGGTAACCCCCCCCTGAGTTCATGTCCATGGGTTGTGCATATAAGTTCTTTGGCTTCTCCATTTTCTATACTGTTCTTAGCCTCCCCCTGTCTGTTTTGTACCTACCAATTTGTATTTCTTAATCGCTGCACCTTTTCTTCCCTTCTCCCCCATCCCCCTCCCAACTGGTAACCCTCCAAATGACTCCATACCTATGATTCTGTCATGCTGCCTCTTTACTGACTACAGGCATCCCCCAACACCCCGCTTGCATTTCTTTCTAACTCCATCTTGATGCCAGTGGGCCCAAACTGACATCATTGCTGTGGGCTGCACCCCCTGGCACATAGAAGAGAGCTTGGCATATAGCAGATACTTAACCTCTCCCAAGTGAACCAAGAAAATATGAGAGACTCTACAAACATGTGTTGACCTGAGCAGATTGCAAAGCAGTGGGAAACCAACCATCCGCCAGTTCACCTAGGAGTGGGATTCCCCTGTCACATTGGCTGGAACCCCTTTGCCAATGAAAAAAGACTGGCTCCAGCCACAGGGGCTTCCTGTAGGTTGGGGTTTTCCTGAGCCCCATGGGGCTGAGTCCTCTCAGAGAAGGAGTCTGACCTGCAAGACTTGGTCCTCTCCCCAAGACTTATAGCTATCCATGTAGCACCTTTGGGAGAATTAGAAAAAGGCTCCTGCACCAAAGGCACATGACTTGGAGAATGCAGCACAGGCTGGACAGATACCACCTGCCCTCTTGGTTGGACAACTTTGTGCAGGGCACAGCCTGACCTGCACATGTAGGCCCTGCCTCTGTTTCCCTCACCAGCAGTGACAACCATTCTCATTTTAACATGCATCCTTGCACACCTTTTTCTAAACATTTACTAACCACTATATTAATCCTTGCATGCTGATCCTGGACACTGAGCTGAGAGGGATGTTCAGTAAAATTTTTTATAAGAAAAATATTTATGAAGCACTTTTATACTCTTCCCCCTCAACACCTCAAACATTTTTTTAAGTGGGAGCTTTGGAGTTAGATGTGAGTTTGAGCTCCAGCTCCATCGTTTACTAACTGTGTGAGTGGGAGTGAGTCACAGTCTCCAGTGAGCCTCCAACTTCTCATGTTACATGGGGCAGACTGGGCATTTGCATTTTTGCCCACTTGACTTATAGAACCGAGTTTTCTCTGGAAAGCTGCTGTACCTGCAGCATTGGACTGTGTTGTGTGAGGAGGCCCAGATCCATCCCCTTCAGCTCTGAGTGCATGGCCAGGGGCCTAGCTGAGCAGGTAACACTCCCAGGGCCTCAGGAGTTGGTTTAAGAGAGGACCTGTGGCCATATTGGGAGTCAGAGTCCCATGTTGGGACTCACTGGAACAGCAGGGGAAGTTCCCTTGTCTTGGAGTTGTGGAAGCTCGAGGTGGGGTCAGAGCACTGTGTGGAGATGCAGAGCATGTGGGGAAGGGGAGCCAGGGCACAGAGAGAGGGAATCACCAGTGACGTCACCAAGGCCCACATCTAGCCACCTGCATTCCTGTGACCTGGTCCCTGCCTGTGTCCCCTTGGCCTTCATGGAAGTGACCTGCAGTACCTGCTGGTGGGACTTGAACATTAGTGAGGCAGACCAGAAGGGCCAGAGAGTTAGTGCCCCAAAGTGACCTTCAACCACTGGGGACAAGAGGCGAGTGGTAACTGCCCAACTTCCTTGGTGTCCTGTATGACCCTGAGATGTGTTCTAAGGGGCTCTGGGAAGATTCCCAGAAGTCACCAACCCATTAACACACCTATATCGGCCCCTCCTGTCCTTCTCTTGCTTCCCAACACCCACACAGTGCTTTTTGGGGCCACCCCCAAACATGTGACTTTGGGAAGACCCCAAACTAAGATGCTGAAGCAACGATCAATCCCTCTCTCCATCCCTCTCTCATTTTCTTACTGTCTTTCTCATTGAACCTGTTCAAATTGATTTTCTCCATTTGTAACCAGAGGAACCTGGTTAACTCTGACTGTGATGACAACAAGTGGCTTACAGAATTATTGCAAAGACAACCTAGCATGTCTGAGGTCTGGACTGTGCATCTTGTGCATAATAGATGCAGTTCCATGCTGCTGCTCCCCCTGGCCCTGTGACCCAGAGACAGGCTGAGCCTCTCCGGTGTGACTGGGAAGGGTGTCCTGGTGTGGCTTCGAGGGCAGGTTCAGGCAGTCTGGCTAGATACTCGCCATATCCACCTCCACACTCCACCCTCCATAACCAGTCAAGTGCCCACAGCAGTTGTCATTTGTTTAAGTCCCCTTAAGTCCCCCATCAAAGGGGACTTAACTTATTTTATTATTATTTTACTTATTTTATTATTATTTTTTAAATCCTCACCCAAAGATATGTTTACTGATTTTTAGAGGGAGGGGAAGGGGGGAAGAGAGACAAGGAGAGACAGAGAGAAAGAGAAACATTGATGTGAGAGAGAAACATCGACCGGTTGCTGCCCGCACACTCCTAGACCCGGGATTGATCCCACAACCTCGGAATATGCCCTGACCAGGTATCGAACTTGCCACCTTTTGCTGTTCAGGACAAAGCTCAACCAACTGACCCACCCAGCCAGGGTGAATTAAGTCCCTTTTGAAGTTGATCCAAACACCAGGGAGCACTTTCCATCAGACAGTCCACATGGCTCACAGTACTCCTCCAAGACCCCATCGTGTACTGAGTGCTGTCGGTACCTGTTTTCAGACCTGCCAAAATGTAGGGTGCTTCCTTCCTCTGGTGCTATCACCATTGAGCTTCCTTGAGTTTGACACACACACACACACACACACACACACACACAGAAACGTGCACAAATCTAATTAAAGAGCTTGACAAATCTTGAAAAGTAAACGCACCCATGTGACTGCAGTCCAGATGAGAAACTGGCACCATCTCGAGGGTGACATCTACCCTGACTTTCCACCAGTGTCGCCTGGTTTTGAACTTTATGTTCACAATGAAGTCACTCAATGCACAGCCCTGTTTCTGACTTCTGTTGGACAGGATGCCTGCAAACAAGATCTGTGTTTGTGTGTGAGCAGTGAATGGCTCATCTACATTTCTGTGTGGTATTCCATAGGCTGGACACAGCTCAGTTTATTTGTCCATTTCACTGTATATGGACATTGGGTTGTTTCCAGGTTTCTCCCTCCCCATTATTACAGATTGTGCTGCTTTGGTGCTTTCTTTCTTATTGTAACTAGATGGAGATTGTAGGACCCACAGAGGGAGGGAGTGTTCTGCTCTTGCTTCTCCCTATTCTGTGCGGTATCAGGGGTTACCTGGTACCTGTATGGCCCTATTCCAGAGGGTAATATTCTCCAATGATCTTAAGCAGGCTTGGGCACCAGAGCTGGTAGGGCTTTCTTAGTGATGTAAAGGGGTCCCCTGCTCCTATAGTCAGGTCTCTGTGAGCAGGACCAGGTGGCCCTGTGGTGGCAGGGGCCAGGAAGGGAGAATCCTGCTGCTTCACTTCGGACCAAAACTGTAGACCTGTGGCAACATCTATATTAGTTAGGAATTGTATCCAGTTGCAAGTACCAGAAACCCAGAAGGTAGTGGTATAGGATAGAGGTTTATTCTCACAAGTCAAAGGCATAGGGACTCCTGGACAGGTGTGGGCTTCTAGAACATCATCAGGAACCTACACGTCCCCTGTCCTTCTGCTCTGCACTGCTTAGTTCCACTCCATTCTCCAAGTCACAAACCGGCCACTGAATGGTGTGTTTTTTTTTCCTGTAGCATTTTTTTGGAAGTGCTGCCTAACAGCTTCTGCTCAGATCTTGGTAGCTGTCCTTATTTGCTTGGGGAGTGGGAAATGTAGACTTCTAGCTGCTCACCTGGTTACCTAGGAAGAAGGGAAGAAGGCATACTAGACAAGCCATGAGTAGGCTCCTGGCCAACATCCAACCCAGCTTCTTTTACCTGATTTGGGATACTGAAGAACAAGGAACTCTTTAGTGCTAGCAATTGCTAAAAGCAAGTGAGCTTGATTTTTGAAACAGAATGCTTAAGCAGGCTGTGCTGATGCTGCTGGTTCTCCTTCCTTGTGGGTCTGCAGTGCACCCTTGGGGAGGAAGCACTGTCCTTACCTTAAGAACAACCTTTAAACATTAGAACCTAGTAACTGCAGGCGCTTTTCGAGATAAGGAAAAGCTGTATTACATGACAATGCCAGGCGGGCTCCAGCTCTTCGGTGGGGGTGGGGGAATTTATGCAGGATTCTTAGGCTGAATCTGAAAGTTGGTTGTTTATTTCAGAGAAGTCTGGCCTCAGCCTGACCCGCAAGGAGCTCAGGGGTGTAAATTCCTTCTCAGAGAAAGTTGAAATGAAGTGGGGGCTTCCAGACATCGGCACTTGCCAGTCATTAGCTGAGGGCCGTAGAGCAGAGAGGCAGGAGAGCACTTTTGGGCTCTCCAGGCTCTGTCTGGCAGCCCCAGGGCCTTGTCTGGGGAAGGGCAGGAGCCAGCACCCAGAGCTGGGGTGGGAGCGCAGGTCTGAATGAAGGGACCCAGGCAGATGTGGGCTGAACATTACATACCTCCTTTACACCCACAATCCTTCTGAGAGGTCAGATGGGGAAACTGAGGCTCAATGAAGAAGAGTGACCTGTTCAACTGTAAGAGCTGGGATTCTAACCCAGATCTGAATGTCACCAAAGACCCCAGGCTACTGTCCATGCTTACCTTTCTCTCTTGCTTATTCAGTCACTGGCGGGTGTTTGCTTGAATGCCTGCTGTCTACAGGCCCTGAGCTCAGGCCCTCCAGCAGGGAGGCTGCCTTCCCAGCTGCTCCTGGGTGTTCTCCTCTCCCAGGCTGAGCCTCAGACTCATTTTTCCCTTGTAATGTTATCAGGAAACAGACCATCTCAGATGTCATCACAGTGGCTAGGCACATAAACACGGGGCCTTCTGAAGAGTGAGCTCATGGGAAGGCAGGTGAAGAGGCCCATGGGGGAGATCCAGGAGAGATGATGGGCCAGAGAGATCTGTGATTTGACTTCAGCATTAAGTGGCTGGGACTTGCTTCCCCTGGAGTGAAGATGACTCATCCACCAACAAAGCCTGCAATTCAAGAAGGTGCCACTGGGAGAGGACTTGGAGAACCTGGGGGTCCTGTCACAGTGGAGGAGGGGGTTCAAGGGGGCAGTTGGCTTGTGCATAGGCACACAGAGCTTTACTGGGATTTGACCACTCACTGGCTGTGTGACTTTGGGCAAGTTAATGAACCTCTCTGGGCCTCCATTTCCTCACCTTTGAAATGAGAGGAGGCCTCACAGAGGGCTTGGGAGGATTCAGGGAGTTACTGAAATTGTAACTGGAATGTACATAGTACCCATACTCCACAGGGTTGACAGGACTATCTGGAAGGTCCTCACCCCTGGCCCTGCTGTAGGGCTCACTGTTGCCTCCCTCACCCTGAGTCCTATCTCCTTGGGGCTCAGCACTCCAGCCTCACCTGCACATCTTTCCATGACAATGAGTGTGGGGCAGGGGTTTTGGCCTTCCTACCTATCTATAAAGAGAGTGATATGGTCAGGTAACTTTTCTTGAGTGCTTAGGATGGGCATTTTCTCATTCATCCCCACCCCAAACAAGTTGCAGAGCCCCCTCTGACCCGACTAGCCACACAGCCAGTGCAGCTTGTGCTGCACGTTGGTGGGAGGCTCAGGAAAGGGCCCAGTCCAGGCCAGGCTGAGAAAAGATGGGTGAGCAAAGGAATGAATGAATGAGAAAATGTGTGAGTGAATACTCTGCCCTATAGGAGGCCAAGCCAAACTGCTCACAGAGGTTGCTTCCAAAGGTTCTGGGTAACATCCATCCTGTTGCTGCTATGGGGTGGGGGTAGGGGACCAGGAGCTTGAGGGGTCTGCAGATGACTGTCAGATGCTGAGGTGGGCTGAGTGGGTCCACTGGGTGAGACAACTCACGGAGGCTTGTTGTGAGAGCAGGGGTGGGGGTGTGCCCTGGAGTCCCCTTCGTCCTCTAGCTTCCTGCCTGCTGAATGCTATGGGGATGCGTCCTGTGGACCATAAAAGGGCAGCCCAGAGGCTTTCTGGAGGGACCCAGGAGGCCCTTATGAGGACGAGGATCAGTGCTATAGTCACTGCTGGGGGACAGCTGCTCAATGTGAAAGGGGTGAGTGAGGCACTCCTGGGGGCCCAGGAGGGCCCTAGACAGGAAGTCCTGTGAGTGTGTCTCAGACCAGACTGCCTTTCTCTGCCCCTCATGCTGTGCGGTGGTGCACCTGAGGCTTGCTACTCTCTACCTTGCCTCCCTATTCTGTGGAAGGGACCAAATGGGACGCTCCCCCCACCCCGCCCCCTGTACTCCTTAGATTCCTCACCCTACAATACACCCTCTACCTTCAGTAGATTGGGTTGGCTCCTTAACATGTGAGGATGCAGACACAGAGAGAAGGAGGGACTGCCTGAGTCCGCCCAGCCACTAAGTGGACATTGTTGCTGTCCTGTGAGGAGGCCACCCCCAGAACCCATTTCTTTATGCTGAAGTCTAGGGACATCTGTGACTGACCTCGGGGCTTTATCCTGTTGTAATAGCAGGTGAGTTGAAACAGTTGGGGTCTGGAAGTTACTGCTGCAAAAGTTCTCAGCCCACAGGGTGTAGGGTTGGCACCCATGGCCCTGGGCAGGCAGACTCCGGGACAGGCTGCATGCTCTCTCCCCTGCTCTGCAGGTGGGCTGAGCCCCAGGGCCCCAGTGGTAACATCCTTGATAACACCCCCTTTATAGGTCCCTTCCTTTCCCTGCCCCACTTGCCCGCTCCCCTGACAGTACATCCTAAATCAGGAACTTACCCTTGAATCCTTGCCCCAGAGTCTGACTCTGAGACCGCCCCACCAGCAGGTCAGGTGCTGGATCCAGACAGCGGAGCTCCAGAATCCACTTTCTTAAAACACAGCTCTCCAGATCCCTCCTGTTGAAAGTCCGCGAAGGGTACAGCCTTCCCGAGAAGCCTGGTACCAAGAAGGGCGGCTGCTAGTGTTACTATTTGTATTCGTGTCACTGCTGTTCGGGGTGGGAAATGATAGTTTTGAAAGCCTCTGGCGGCTCCCATCTTTCACAAGCAGCCTGGCAAGCATCGTTTCCCTGGTGAGGGGTGCCCCTAACCGAGTGTGTAAGCAACACCCATTGGAGACCGTTTGGTCAGCAGACCACTGACAGGTGAGAGGGGGTGGCGGGGGGAGGGGTCCATTGCTCTCCCGTGCCAGGGTTGGCGTCCATGACCCTTTTTCCTGGTTGGATCCCTGCATCCCTGGTCAATGTACCTCATGCATCATACAGCATGAACTCTTTCATCCCACCCCATCTGTCTCTGAGGACAAGTCCCCTGCAAAGGGAGGCAACACAGCCTACAAGTGTACACCCCCCAACGCCCACCTCCCCAAGCCCAGGGCAGGAACCGAACAGGTGGAGAGAGGGGCTAAAGAATAAGGCAGGGGCGACCCCTGCTGGCCACAGTTAGGAGAGCCGGTGCTCTGCGGGAAGTGGGCCGCCAGGGCCTTCACCGAGACGGGTGGCCCATGGAACCAAGGGCAGCATGGAGGTGCGTCCATGACAAGGTTTCCCTCAAAGCTGCAGTAGTTTGCTAGATCTACATTAAAAAATAGCACAATTTGGGAATTTAAAGCAACAGAATTTTCTTAGAGTTCTGAAGGCCAGAGTCTGAATTCAAGGTATCAGCTGGGCCTCCCCTGACCTGGAAGCTGAGGGGAGGAGCCTTTCTTGCCTCTGCCTCAGCTTCTGGTGGGGGGCAGTGCAGATGCACACTCCAGTAGCTTCGTCTTGTCTTTGCATGGTGTCCCTCCCAGTGCACATGAGTCCAGACTTCCCTGGATCAGGGCCCACCCTAATGCGTTGTGACCTCATCTTAACTTGATTACATCTGCAAAGACCATAGTTCTGAATAAGGTCACATTCACAGATCCAAATGGACATGAATTTCGAGGGCTCACTTTTAAGCCCAGCACAAAGGGCTCAAAGGCTACCTCCTCCAGGCAGCTTTCCCTGGTCCCCTGGGAACACGCGCTGTCCTTTGAGCCCCAGCAGGGCCTGAGGGCCCCTGGGTAGGGCCCGCATCACATTTATGACTGCACCGGACACAGTGGTTGTGTAGCTTGTTCTCCCCGGTGAGTCTGCCTCTTGGCCCCCGACTGAGGCATCACCTCCTCTGGGAAACCCAGCCTGTGCCCCAGCCTCTGTTCTTCCGCCATTACAGGGTACAAGGGGGACAGTCCCCCAGTCAGTGCTCAAACTGCAGCAGGGTTTTTTCCATCCCATCAATGTGCTGTCATGGACACCTAGACCTGGAGAACTCACACTGGAATTCAGGTTTCTCAGAATGAACCCATGGAAGGAATAAATTGGGTTTCTGTGGTGTAGTATCCATCTCAAAAATGCATCTCAAGAAGGCCCGCTTCCAAGTTGCTTAGTGAAAGGGCTAGAGTTTAAATCGTTTGAAGCAGCCCTGGCCAGGTATCAGTTGGTTAGAATGTCATCCCGATATGTCAAAGTTGTGGGTTCAATCCCTGGTCAGGGCACATGCAAGAATCAACCAATAAATGCACGAAGAAGTGGAACAACAAATTGTTGTTTCTCTCTCTGTCTCTCTCAGATAAAAAAAAAAAATAAAAAAAAAATAAAATAAATATTGAATAGTTTAAAGCAGCAGCCTAGTAAATACTGGTGTTTAATTCTTGAAGAAGTGTGGGCCCTGCCAGCCAGCAACACCAAAAATGATGGTCAAGACTGTTTTGATTGAAGTGCTTACAGAAAATGGGGACAGTCTGGGCAGGGGAATGGATGTCTGCCCAAAGCATTTCCTGTTTCTGACAGACAGGGCACCTGTGTGTGGAACGTGGAAGCACAAAAAGGAAATTGGTATGTGGAATTGTGCTTCTGTGATTAAACTGGTCTGTGAATCAAATGTGGAAAACGCCAAAAAGGAAAAAGAAAAGTTGTGTCAACACATTGTGCCACATTTGGAAAAGAGAGGGGAGGTGCAGGGTGGGTAGGGAAATGGGCTGGTGTTGACCCAACCTAACCCAGCCAGGAGGGAGGTCTTAGGGAATCCCTTTGCTTCTTGTTGTGAGAGAGAGAGAGAAAAAAGAGAGAGTTTATTCATAGTAGACAACAGTTTTAATTATATTAAATGGCAATTGTTAATATTAAATTATTTACCTCTGTTGATGACATTCCACAATGTCCATTAAAACCATCCTAAGTGGCTGCAAAACTTTGGTTCCACTGGGGCAATCATGGCCCTTACGTGCCCTTCACTGTGGGGTTGTCAGGGGCTTTCCAGGTTTGTGTTTTAAAAAAGATACTCAAATGTAGGGTTAAAACTTCAACCACAGTTTAGATAATTTCTTCTGGATGGATTCCTAGAAGTGAAATTCGTAAGTCAAAGGGAAGAATGATTTTTTTCTTGATCAGATATTTCAAACTAGTGGCCTTAAGTCAATTTGGCTCTCAATTTTTTAAATGCATGTCAAGATTTAAAATTAAGATTTTTTATTAAAATTCAGACTTCCAGCTTCCTTGGAAAATCAGAGCTGCTCAATCAATGTAATAGACTACATCAGTGAAAGTCCAAATGTTTTCCCCTAGGATAGAAATAACTAAAATGCCCATTTCACCATTTTTTAAAAAGATTTTTATTTATTTATTTTTAGAGAAAGGGGAAAGAGAAAGAGTGGGAGAGAAATATCAATGTGTGGTTGCCTCCTGTGCGCCCCACACTGGGGACCTGGCCTGCAACCCAGGCATGTGCCCTGACTAGGAATCGAACCTGCAACCCTTTGGTTTGCAGGCCCGCGCTCAAACCACTGAGTTACACCAGCCAGGGCCCATTTCACCACTTTAATTCAACATTTTGCTGGAGTATTTAGGCAAAAAGAAAAGAAAAAGAAAGAAAGAAATTGAAAAGGAAGAAGTAAAACTATCTCTATTCACAAAGTGACATGATCTTATAGGTTGATAATTCAAAGAATCCACTGAATGACTATTAGTTTTTTAAGTATATTTTATTGATTATGCTATTACAGTTGTCCCAATTTTTTCCTCTCCTTTATCCCCCCTCAACCCTGCACCCCTCCACCCTCCAGCATTCTCCTCTACCTTAGTTCATGTCCATAGGTCATACACATAAGTTCTTTGGCGTCTCCATTTGCCATACTACTCTTAACCTCCCACTATTTTATGCCTTCTTATTATGCTTCTTATTCCACTATCATTCCCCCACTATTCCCCCGCCCCGTGAAAACTCTCCATGTGATGTCCACTTCTCTGATTCTGTTCCTGTTCTACTTCTTTGCTTAGTTTTTGTTTTTGTTTCTTTTAGGTTCAGTTGTGATAGTTGTGAGTTTGTTATTTTACTGTTCATAGTTTTTGGTCATCTTCTATTTCTTAGATAAGTCCCTTTAATGAACCAATTTAGCAAAGTTTCGGGTACAAGATCAACATGCAAAAATCGTTTTTATTTCTGTATACTAGCATTGAACAATCCAAAAAGGAGTATTAAGAAAATAATTTCACCTCCACTAGCATCCAAAAGAATAAAATACATGGGAATAAATTTAACCAAAGAGGCGAAAAATTTGTAAACTGAAAACTATAAAACACTTGCAATTAGGGAAGGTACAGATTGGAAGACTTAACATTGTTAAGGTGCAATGCTATCTAAAGCCATGTGCACATAACTGCAATCCTTATAAAAATCACAATGGCTTTTTTTTAGAAATGGAAAAGCTGATTCTATAATTCATATGGAATTGCAAGGGATTATGAATATCCAAAATAATTTTGAGAAAGAAGAGCAAAGTTGGAGAACTCACACTTCCTGGTTTCAAATTAAGCACAAAGCTACAGTAAAAACAGTGTGGCACTGGCTTGCGGATAAATATATAAATTAATGAATTGTAGTGAGAGTCCACAGTTAACCCAAACATACATGGCCATTTTATTTTGATAGGGATGTCAAGACTATTCAATGTGGAAAGAGCAAACTCTTCACCAGATGGTGCGGGAACAACGAAATATCTACACAAAAGAGTAAAGCTGGACTCCTACCTCTGAGTATGAAAACTAAAATGGATCAAGCACCTAAATGTGGAGTGAAAACTATTAAACTCTTAGAAGAAGACCAAGGGAAAAAGCTTCCTACCTTGGATTTGGTGAAGATTTATTGGACATGACACCAAAAGCACAGACAAAAAAGAAAAAAATAGATAAATTGGATTTCATCAAAACTAATACCATTCATGCAGTGAAGTACACTATCAAAAGATAGGTAACCCAGAGAATGGGACAAAATATTTGCAAAGCATATAGCTAATAAAAGGCCTAATGTCCAGAATACATAAAGAACATATAACTCAACAACAAAAATGGTGAACAACCCAATTTTAAAATGGGCAAAGGTGGGTTGTGGGCCAGGTCCCCAGTGGGGACCACATGAGAGACAATGACACAATGATGTTTCTCTCCCTGTCTTTCTTCCTTCCTTCCCCCTTTCTAAAAATATAAATAAATAAAACCTTAAAAAATAAAATAAAATGGGCAAAAGGCTTGAATAGCCTTTTCCCAAAGAAGACATACAAACGGTCAGCAAGCACATGAAATAATGTGTAATACCACTAGAGAAATGCAAATCAAAACCACAATGAGATACCACTTCACACTCACTAGGATGGCTATAATGTTTTTAAAAAGTAAAGTCACAAGTGTTAGCAAAGATGAGGAGGAACCGGAACCCTCCTACACTGCTGGTGGGAAATGTAGAATGGTGCAGCCACTGCTAAGAACAGTTTCATGGTTTCCCAGAAATTAAACATAGAGTCACCATATAAACCCCACATTTCCACTGCTAGGAATATATCCAAAAGAATTAAAAACAAATACTTGTGCACAAATGTTAATAGCAGCATTATTCATATGGCCAAGAGGTAAAGACAACCTAAATGTACACTGACAGATAAACAGAAAAACAAAACGTGGTGTATCCATATGCTGGAATATTATTGCCATAAAATGGAATGAAATGCTGATACATGCTACAACGAGGATGAACCTTAAAAATATTACACCAAACAAAGAAGCCAGACACAAAAGCTCATATGTTGTATGATTCCATTTTATTAAATGTACAGAATAGGTGATAGAGACAGAAAGCAGATTAGCGTTTGCTGAGGGCTGAAGGCGGGGGCATAGGAAGTGACTGCTGATGGGGATGAGGTCTCCTTCTGAGGATGAAAATATTCTGGAACTACATGGTGGTGATGAAAGTACAACATTGTCAGTGTACTAAAAGCCACTAAGTTGCATATTTTAAAATGGTTAAAATGGTCAATTTTACCTCAATATAGTTTTTTAAAAGACCAGAGCTCCCAATGTATGAAGGGAGCTCACTCCATTCCACCTGGCTCTGGGGCACTCTGCAAGGTGAACCTCTAGTCTCGATTCATATTATCAGATTGCCTTTCAGAAAAAGTTTAATCCATTTATACCACCACTCAGGATCTAGGGGAGAGCTGTATTCACCCAACCTGATCAGAACTTCAACTCTCTCACTTCAATGAGGAGAAAATTGAGGTTCAGAGATGTTAAGTGACTTATTCAACCACACACAGCCAGTAAGGACAGCCTAGGAACCCAGGGCAGGGCTTCCAAGCTCCCCCATGCTGATGGAGGCCCCGGTGGGGATGAATCCCCAGCAGGTGGGAGACAAGGACTGCTGAGGCTTCAAGTCTGAGAGCTGATGTCAGTCACCTTTGCCAGGGACCATCTTCCTTCAACACCCTGTGGAGTGAGATCTATCATACCCTTTTGCTTAAAAAAATCATGGCAGATTTTGCCAGTAGCATTTCCCTAAACTTGAGTAAATGAAAGCAGCTTACCTATTCTCTTTGGAAAGAACTCTCTTTGGCTCTTCCACAGCACCTAGAAAATGCCTTACACCATAGGTACCTAGTATATGTTCATTCATTTCCACTATTTAGATCTTTTTGCTCCCTCCCATAGGTGGATGAAAACCAGAAACCACTATATGGTGTGAACCAAAAAAGAGAGCTATCATTTATTCATCAATTCACCCAACATTTACCAAACATGCAGAACATACTAGGCTCTGTGGGCAGATACAGAGCTGGAACAATGTCACTCTGCATTCATTAGTGTCCAATTAGGAGACAGAAACCACACCATCATGAGAATAGGGAATGTTTAATATCAAGAATTATTAACAAAGGATTAGTGTAACAAAGGGTTCACTAAAGAGAGGTAAAGATAATTCTAAAGAACATAGCAATACATTACTGAGAACCTCCTGAAGACTAGCTGAACAGAACTCTTATAACTAATGGCATAATGAAACCATGTTGAGACTAGTAGGAGGGGCACAGGTAAAGAACAGGAACATGCACAGTCCCACATGCATGGGGTGGCAATTGTGAATTGGAGGGGTGTCTCAGCTGCAGAGGTCCCCGTGAACAACGAGGGGTCCCAGCCCCACACCAGACCCCCAGCCTGGGGCATCAGTGCCAGGAAGAGGAGTTCCCATAACATCTGACTATGAAAACCAGCTGGGATTGCATCTAAGAAAGACAAAGACACAGGGCTACTAGACACTGAGGCACTTCTCTTAAAGGAACCATGCACAGAGCTAGTGGGGCACAGGGGTCATGCCATTTTTGGTTAAAAACTGCTGAACACTCACTGGGGTGTGGGCAAGTGCTCTCATAAATAACCCATCAGGAAATGGGCAAATGTGTTGAAAGAGTCTTCAAAAAAAATTTACTGAAGCCAAATGCAGCCTGTTACAACAACACCAGCTGGTACACTGATACAGATGGGCTTCTAAACAATCACCTAGTCGGGCAAGCATGTACTACAAAGAGCCCACCTACCAGAATATAATTCCAGTTTTTTGAGGGAACCTCACCTTGTAAAACATTTTCTATGATAGGGCTCATGTTAAGTTACAAAATGAATCTTAATAAATTTAAGATTGAAATCATATCAAGCATCTTCTCTGATCACAACAGTATGAAGCTAGAAATCAATTACAAGAAGAAAACTAAAAAACACTGAAACATGTGGAGGCTAATAACATGCTATTAAACAATGAATGGGTTAACAATGAGCTCAAGGAAGAAATTAAAAGATACCTTGGTACAAATAAAAATGAAAATACAATGACCCAATATCTATGGGACACAGCCAAAGCAATTTTAAGAGGAAAAGTCTCAGGAATACAGGCCTATGTCAAAAAAGAAAAAAAAGAAATAAGAAAAAGACTTCTGGCCAAGATGGAGGTGTAGGTAGATACACTTTGCCTCCTTGTACAACCAAAAGAAGGACAACAACAAATTTAAAAACAAAAAATAGCCAGAACTGCCAGAAAAATCGAACTTCATGGAAGTCCACCATCCAAGGAGTTAAAGAAGAAACATTCATCTAGAATGGTAGGAGAGACAGAGAGGGGTAGCTGGGGTGAAGAGGATGTGTGGCAAGGTGGCAGCTGGAGGACTGGGTGGGGGAGGTGGTGGCTGGCAGACCAGGAGGTCTCACATTGGTTTGTGGATAACCGGGAAGAAGAACTGGGCAGCAAGACACACTGCACAACCCAGGATTCAGCACCAGGAAATAAAGCCTCAAAACCTCTGACTGTAAAAACCTGTGGGAGTTGTGGCAGCAGGAGAAACTCCTTGCCTCACAGGAAAGTTTGTTGGAGCGGCTCCCAGAGTCCTAGAACGTACACAAATACACCCACCTGGGAGTCAGCACAGAAGGGCCCAATTTGCTTAGGGGTAGCAGGGGAAGTGATTGAAAGCCAGAGGAGAGACAAGCAAGCAGCATTATTCCTTCTCTGACCCCCCCCCACAGCACCCCAATCCAGCAATGTGGGTTGCCCTGCCCTGGTGAATACCTAAAACTCTGACCCTTGCAATGTAACAGGCACAACAAAACAAAAAAAATATGGCCCAAATTAAAGAAAAGATCAAAGCTCCAGAAAAAAAATACAACTAAACAATGAAGAGATAGCTAACCTATCAGATGCACAGGTCAAAACACTGATAATTAGGATGCTCACAGAAATGGTTGAGTATGGTTGCAAAATAGAGGAAGAAGTGAAGGCTATGCAAAGTGAAATAAAGGAAAATGTACAGGGAACCAACAGTGAAGGGAATAAAACTTGGACTCAAATCAATGGTTTGGACTAGACAGAATAAATAAACATTCCACCAGAACAGAATGAAGAAACAAGAATTCAAAAAAAAAAAAATGAGGAGAGGCTTAGGAACCTCTGGGACAACTTTAAACATTGCAACATCCAAATCATAGGAGTACCAGAAGGAAAAGAGGAAGAGCAAGAAATTGAAAACATATTTGAAGGAGAACTTCCCTAATCTGGCAAAGGAAATAGACTTCCAGGAAGTCCAGGAAGTTGAAAGTGTCCCAAAGAAGTTGGACACAAGGAAGTACACACCAAGGCACACATCATAATTACATTACCCAAGATCAAGGAGAAGGAGAGAATCTTAAAAGCAGCAAGGGAAAAGGAGACAGCTACAAAGGAGTTCCCATCAGACTGTCAGCTGATTTCTCAAAAGAGACCTACAGGCAAGAAGGGGCTGGAAAGAAGTATTCCAAGTCATGAAAGGTAAGGACCCAAATCCAAGATTACTCTAACCATCAAAGCTCTCACTCAGAATGGAAAGGCAGATAAAGTACTTCCCAGATAAGGTCAAGTTAAAGGAGTTCATCATCACCAAGCCTCTATTATATGAAATGTTAAAGGGACTTATCTAAGAAAAAGAAGATAAAAAATATGAACAGTAAAAAGACAGCAAACTCAAAACTATCAATAACTGAACAAAAAAACAAACAAACTAAAAACAAACACAAACTAAGCAAACAACTAGAACAGGAACAGAACCACAGAAATAGAGATCACATGGAGGGTTATCAGCAGGGAGGGGGAGTGGGGAGAATGGGGAAAAGCTACAGGGAATAAGAAGCATAACTGGTAGGTACAAAATAGACAGGGGGAGGTTAAGAATAGTATGAGAAATGGAGAAGCCAAAGAACTTATATGTATGACCCATGGACATGAACTAAGGGTGGGGGTGGGGGAATACTGGTGGGAAGAGGGGTGCAGGGCTGAGGGGAATAAAGAGGGGGAAATGGGACAACAGTAACAGCATAATCAATAAAATATATTTATAAAAAAACAAGAAAAATATCAAATAATGTAACCTTATACCTGAAGATACTAGAAAAAGAAAAATACAAAGTCCAGCATGAGCGGGATAAGGAAATAATAAAGATCAGAGAGAAAATAAAAGAAGTAGAGACTCTAAAAAAAAATAGAAAAAGTCAATAAAACCAAATGCTGGTTCTTTAAAAAGATTAAAAAATGTATAAACTTTTAGCCAGACCCATCAAGAAAAAAAGAAGAGAGAGTCCAAATAAATAAAATCCAAAATGAAAGAGTGATAACTGGTATCACAGAAATACAAAGGGCTGTAAGGAAATTATATGACAACAAATTGGACAATCTGGAAGAAATGGATAAATTCTTAGAAATATACAATCTTCCAAGACTGAATCAGAAAGAAACAAAAACTTTGAACAAGCCAATAACTACTAACAAAATTAAGCAGCAATCAAAAACTCTCAACAAACAAGTCCTAGATTAGATGGCTTCACAGGTAAATGTCACCAAATGCTCAAATAAGAATAACACCTATCCCTCTCAAACTATTCACAAAAAATTGAAAAGAGAAGACTCCTAAACTCATTTTACTAGGTCAGCATTATCCTGATACTAAAGCAGTCAAGACACTACAAAAGAAAAAAAAAAGAAAAAGAAAGAAGAAAAGAAAGAAAAGAAAAAGAAAGAAAGAAAACTATAGGCCAATATTCCTGATGAACATAGAAGCAAGAATCCTCAACAAAATATTAGCAAACTGGATCCAGCAATACATAAAAGAGTTCATACAGCATGATCAGCATGATCAAGTGGAATTTCTTTCTGGAATGCAAATTTCATTCAGTAAACCAATTAACATGATATACCACATAAAAATGAAGGATAACAATTATTATGATCATATCAGTAGATTCAGTAAAAGTAATTTACAAAATCCAGCATTTGTATATTATAAAAATTCTCAGCAAAGTGAAAAGAGAGGGAACATACCTCAACATAATAAAGGCACATATGACAAGGCCAGAACTCATATTATAAATCAACAGTGAAAAGATGAAAGTGTTTCTCTTAAGATCTCTTAGGAACCTAAGAGACCTTGTTCCTAAGTTCCCTTAGGAACACGACAGGGGTGTACGCTTTCACCACTTTTATTCAATATAATATTGGAAGTCCTAGCCACAGCAATCAGACTAGAAAAAGAAATAAACTCCTCTTAATTGGAAAGAAGTAAAACTGTCATTGTGTGCAGATGACATGATGCTATATAATCTGTATAGAGAACCCTAAACATTTTCACTAAAAACTATTAGAACTAATAAAAGAATTCAGTAAAGTAGCAGGGTACAAAATTAATATTCAGAAATTGCTTGCAATTTTATACACAAATAATGAACCATGAGAAATTAAGAAAACAATCCCAGACACAGAGTATAGACTTCTGGCCAAGATGGAGGCATAGATAGACACACTGTGCCTCCTCACACAACCAAAATAAGAACAACAAAAATTTAGAAACAAAATAGCAACCAGTACTGACATAAAATTGAACTGTATGGAATTCCAACAACCAAGGAGTTAAAGTAGACACATTCATCCAAACTGGTAGGAGGGGTGGAATCAGGCAGCTGGGCAGAGACGGGTTGGGAAAAAAAAAAGTGGTGGCTGGTGGACCTGGGTGGGCATACAAGGCGGCAGCGGGTGGACCCAATGAGGTGGCAGATTGTGGAGGGGCTTGACGCCCAAGGTGGCTTGAGGAACTGGGAGGTCCCATATTTGCATGCAGATAAACCAGGCAAAACTGGAGAGCAATACAGACTGCACAACCCAGGGTTCCAGTGTGGGAAAATGAAGCCTCAAAATGTCAACTGAAAACACCTTTGGGGGTTGAGGTGCAAGGAGAGACTCCCAGACTCACAGGAGAGTTCATTGGAGAGACCCACAGGGTCCTAAAATGTACACAAACCCACCCACATGCAGCAGAAGTGACTGAAATCTAGCAGAGAGCAGAGCAAGTGCCATTGTTCCCTCTTGGACCCCTGCCCCACATACAGCGTCACAACCCAGAGACATGTGTTACCCCGTCTGGGCGGGGGAACACCTAAGGCTCCACCCCTCACTACATAACAGGTGCATCAAGACATAAAAAATAGCCCAAGGACTTCCAGCCAAGATGCAGGCGTAGGTAGACACACTGTGCCTCCTCACACAACCAAAATAAGGACAACAAAAATTTAGAAACAAAAAAACCCAACCAGAACTGACAGAAAAATTGAACTGTACAGAAGTCCAACAACCAAGGAGTTAAAATAGACACATTCATCCAGACCAGTAAGAAGTGCAAAGTTGGGTGGCCAGGCTGAGGGGGGTCACAGAGGGGGGGAAAAAAGCAGTAGCTTGCAGACCCTGGGCATGCAGGCAGTGGCTGGCAGACCCCAGGTACAGGGTGGCAATGGGCAGACCCAGTGACGTGTGCAAAGCGGCTGGCTGACCGGCGGTCACACATTCGCATGCAGATAAACCAGGCAAAACTGGGGAGGGAGACAGACCATGCAACCCAGGGCCCAAGTGCTGGGAAATAAAACCTAAAAACACCAATTGAAAACACCAGTGGGAGTTGAGGCAGTGGGAGAGACTCCCAGCCTCACAGGAGAGTTCATTAGAGAGACGCATAGGGTCCTAGAACATAAACAAGCCCACCCACCCTGGAATCAGCACCAGACAGGCCCAATTTACTTGTGGGAACTGGAGGAAGGGACTGAAATATGAGAGAGAGCAGAGCAAGTGCCATTGTTTCCTCTCTGACCCCTACCCAACATACAATGTCACAACCCAGCAACTGGGCTGCCCTGGCTTGGTGAACACCTAAGGCTCCACCCCTATATGTACCACGCTCGACAAGACAAAAAAAAAATGGCCCCAATGGAAGAGCAGATCAGAGCCCAGAGCACATACAATTCAGAGATAAAGAGATAGCCAACCTATCAGATGCACAGTTCAAAGCACTGGTCATCAGGACACTCACAGAATTGGTTGAATTTGGTCAAAAATTAAATGAAAAACGAAGACTACACTAAGTGAAATGAAGGAAAATGTACAGGGAACGAATAGTGATGGGAAAGAAACCGGGACTCAAAATCAATGGAGTGGAACAGAAGGAAGAAAGAAACAACCAAACAGAAAAGAAGGAAGAAACAAGAATTCAAACATTGAGGAGAGGCTTACGAATCTCTAGGACATCTTTAAACATTCCAACATCCAAATTATAGGGGTACCAGAAGGGGAAGATGAAGAGCAACAAGTGGAAAACTTATTTGAACAAATAATAAAGGAGAATTTCCCCAACGTGGCAAGGAAATAGACTTCCAGGAAGTCCAGGAAGCTCAGAGAGTCCCAAAGAAGTTGGACCTGAGGAGGAACACACCGAGGCACATCATAATTACATTAGCCAAGATTAAAATGAAGGAGAGAATCCTAGAAGCAGCAAGGGATAAGGAGACAGTCACCTACAAAGGAGTTTCCATCAGACTGTCAGCTGATTTCTCAAAAGAGACCTTCCAGGCAAGAAGGGGCTGGAAAGAAGTATTCCAAGTCATGAAAGTCAAGGACCTACATCCAAGATTGCTCTATCCAGCAAAGCTTTCATTTAGAATGGAAGGGCAGATCAAGTTCTCCTCAGATAAGGTCAAGTTAAAGGAGTTCATCATCACCAAGCCCCTATTACATGAAATATTAAAGGAACTTATCTAAGAAAAAGAAGATAAAAAATATGAACAGTAAAATGACAGCAAACTCACAGTTATTAACAACCACACCTAAAACAAAAGCAAAAGCAAACTAAGCAACCATCTGGAACAGGTAGAAAATGGACAGGGGGAGGGCAAGAATAGTGTGGGAAATGTAGAAACTGAAGAACTTGTAAGTATGATACTTGGACATGAACTAAAGTGGGGAACGTGGGTGGGAGGGGCTGTGCAGAGTGGAGGCGAGTGAATGGGGGGAATGGGACAACTGTAATAGCATAATCAATAAAATATATTTTTTAAAAAAGAAAACAATCCCAAAGGACCTGAATAGACTATTATCCGAATAGGACACACAGATGGTCAATAGACTGATGAAAAATGCTCAACATCACTAATTATCAGAGAAATGCAAATTAAACCACAATGAGATATCACCTCATACCAGTCAGACTGGCTATCCTCCATAAATCAACAAACAACAAGTGCTGGCGAGGATGTGGGGAAAAGGGAACCCTTTTGCACTGTTGGTAGGAATGCAGCCTGGTGCAGCCACTGTGGAAAGCAGTATGGAGGTTCCTCAAAAAACTAAAAATAGACTATTGTATGATCTGGCAAATCTACCTCTGGGTATTTATCTGAAGAAATTCAAAACACTAATTTGAAAAGATATGTGCAGCCATATGTTCATTGTAGGATAATCTACAATAGCCAAGATATGGAAGCAACTCAAGGGTCCGCTGAAAGATTAATGGATAAAGAAGTGGTACATATATACAATGAAATATTACTCAGTCATAAAGAAAAATGAAATCTTGCCAACTGTGACAACATGGACAGACCTAAAAAGTATTATGCTCAACGAAATAAGTCAAGACAGAGAAAGAAAAATGCTGTATGATTTCACTTATATTTGGAATCTAAAAATCAAAATAAATGGGGCAAGTCACTTCCTCATCTAAAACAAGCCATTTCTACTTCTGGGCAAGATGGAGGCGTAGGTGGACACACTGTGCCTTCTTGCACAACCAAAATTAAGGACAATAAAGACTTAGAAACAAGAAAACAATCAGAACTAACAGAAAATTGAACTGTACTGAAGTCCAACAACCATTCATCCAGACGGGTAAGAGGGGCAGAGTCGTGGCAGGAAAAAGCGGAGGCTGGTGGACCTGGACTCGCAGGCAGCTGGAAGACTCCAGGCACACAGGCAGTGGCTAGCAGACCCTGGGCGCAGGGTGGCAACGGGCAGACCCAGTGAGGCCGAGCAAGGCAGCTGGCTGACCAGGCAGTCCCACATTTGTGTGAAGATAATCCAGATGAAAATGGGAAGTGAGACAGACCTCGCAACCCAGGGCCCCAGCGCTGGGAAATAAAACCTAAAAACACCAAATGAAAACACTTGTGGGGGTTGAGGTGCTAGGAGAGACTCCCAGCCTCATAGGAGAGTTTGTTGGAGAGACCCAGAGGGTCCTAGAACATACACAAGCCCACCCACACAGAAATCAGCACCAGAAGGAAGCAATTTGCTTGTGGAAAGTGGCGGAAGGGACTCAAATACAAGAGAGTGGAGCAAGCACTCTCGGGCCCCGCCCCCACATAGCATCACTACCCAGTGACTGGGCTGCCCCGCCCTGGTGAACACCTAAGGCTCTGCCCCTCATACGTAACAGGTGCGACCAAGCCCTCCCCCCCACCTCTGCAAAAAAAAATGGCTAAAACGGGAGAACGGATCAAAGCCTCAGAGCCAATTCATCTAAGTGACCAAGAGACAGCCAACCTATCAGATGCACAGTTCAAAGCACTGGTCATCAGGATGCTCACAGAATTGGTTGAATTTGGTCAAAAATTAGATGAACAAATGAAGGCTACACTAAGTGAAATGAAGGAAAATGCACAGGGAACCAATAGCGATGGGAGGAAAACTGGGACTCAAAATCAATGGAGTGGAACAGATGGAAGAAAGAAACAACCAAACAGAAAACAAGGAAGAAACAAGAATTCAAAAAAATGAGGAGAGGCTTAGGAACCTCCAGGACAACTTTAAATGTTCCAACATCTGAATTATAGGGGTACCAGAAGGGGAAGATGAAGAGCAACAAGTGGAAAACTTATTTGAACAAATAATAAAGGAGAACTTCCCCAATCTGGCAAAGGAAATAGACTTCCAGGAAGTCCAGGAAGCTCGGAGAGTCCCAAAGAAGTTGGACTCAAGAAGGAAAACACCAAGGCACATCGTAATTACATTAGCCAAGATTAAAATGAAGGAGAGAATTCTAGAAGCATCAAGAGCTAAGGGGACAGTCACCTACAAAGGAGTTTCATCAGACTGTTAGCTGATTTTTCAAAAGAGACCTTCCAGGCAAGAAGGGGCTGGAAAGAAGTATTCCAAGTCATGAAAGTCAAGGACCTACATCCAAGATTGCTCTATCCAGCAAAGCTTTCATTTAGAATGGAAGGGCAGATAAGTGCTTCTCAGATAAGGTCAAGTTAAAGGAGTTCATCATCACCAAGCCCTTATTATATGAAATGTTAAAGGGACTTGCCTAAGAAAAAGAAGATAAAAAATAGTACAGTAAAAAGACAGCAAACTCACAGATATTAACAACCACATCTAAAGCAAAAGCAAACTAAGCAAACAGCTAGAACAGGAGCAGAAACACAGAAATGGAGGTCACATGAAGGGTTAGCAACAGGGGAGTGGGAGAAGGAGAGAGGGGGAAAAGGTACAGAGAATAAGTAGCATAGACGGTAGGTGAAAAATAGACAGGGGGAGGGCAAGAATAGTGTGGGAAATGTAGAAGCTAAAGAACTTATGACACATGAACATGAACTAAAGGGAGGAATGTGGGTGGGAAGGGATGCAGGGTGGAGGGGAATGAAGGGGGTGATGGGACAACTGTAGTAGCATAATCAATAAAATATATTAAAAATAAAAATAAAACAAAAAAAATAAATGAACAAACAAAACAGAAACAGACTCATAGTTACAGAGAACAGACTGAGGGTTGCCAGACGGGAGGGATGTTGGGGAGATGGGTGGAAAAGGTGAAAGGAATTGATATGTATAAATTGCCAGTTATAAAAAGTCATAGGGATGTAAAAGTATAGCATAGGGAATACAATCAGGGACATTGTAATAACTATGCGTGGGGTCAGATGGGAGCTAGACTTATTGGGTTGTCACTGTCTAAGGTATATAAATGTTGAGTCACTGTTGTATTCCTAAAACTAATATAATATTGTATATCAACTGTAATTTAAAAATAAAAAAAGATGAAAATATTTTAAAACTGACTACTGTGATGGATGCACATATTTGTAATATGCTAAAAAACAATGAATTGTACACTATAATGGATGAATTGTGTGGTTTATAAATTGCATCTCAATAAAGCTGTTTTTAAAAGATTAAAAAAAGGACACAAGAATAGCAGAATAGGGAGCAGCTGCTACCCCTAGGATGCAGTGGAGCAGGCCACACCAGCCCAGACCTAAGTGGTGTGGGCATGTCTGTTGAGGGGGAATTGCTGTGGAGCGTGTGCCTGCAGGACTTGCTGAAGATCCACCCTCTGGGGCTCAAAAGGAAGCTGGCAGCAGAGGGGCACCAAGTGTCAGAACTCACTAATAAGCCCCAGGAGTTGTAGACCCATGCGCGAGTGAGCTATACTAGACAGGATAGTCAGGAGGATATTCCTGAGAATGGGAAGTGTGACAGCTTCCAGAGACCTGAAAACTGTCAGAGGGGATGGCGTGGGGGTGAGGGGCAGGTGGTGGTGGTCAGGGGACTGGAGGAAAGAAGGTGAAGGGTGTTAGGTCGGAGTTGCACAAGAAACTAGACAGCTGCAGCAAGCCAAGGAGCAGGGTTTATTAGCCAGGAATAAGAGGGGAAAGTGGAGCCAACCAAAGGAGGTTGGGGACCCAACCAAGGGAAGTTAAGACTGGCTCTGTTGTTCTTCGGGCAAGGTTGTTAAGCGCAAAAACCTGTGAAGGGTAACTGGTTGGGGTGTCAGAGTCTGATTGGCTAGAGCTAGTTGTTGGGTGCCTTTCCGCTGACCATTGTTCTTGATACATCTTGTCAGCCTCACATTAAAGCTGCATCTTGTTATTCCAGATGGGCCAACCCCAGAGCCCAATCTTAGCTGAGCATCTGTTTGTCCTGGGTAGGGTCGGCAGGCAGTTTCCCAGGCAGTTTCCCATGGTACAGTTTCCCACGGTGCAGTTCTCCCACCTGGTGATTTTCCATTCCTCCTAGGCCTGCCTAGGTCTGTCAAAGGGATTAGCCAAAGATCATACATGCATGACCCATGGACACAGACCACTGTGTGGTGTTGGCCAGAGGAAAGGGGGTGCTGGGTGGAGGTGAGCAAAGGGGGAAAAGGGGGATATTGGTAATAGTCTCAACAATAAATTAAAGTTAAACAAACAAACAAAGAAGTAAGGGACTAGGAGGAAGAGCATTCTGAGCAGTTGGAACAGCAACTGCAAAGTCCCCGAAGGAAGATCTGCCTGAAGCAGTCAAGGAACTACAAGCAGCCATGGGCTGGGGTGGAGAGAGTGATGGTGGGAGGCAGGAGCTATGCTCAAAGATGCAGTTGGGGCACATGAAGTAGGGCTTCGATGCCAACACAGGACTGTTAGCTTTTATTCTGACGAGTACACGCACATTTCAAAATAATAAGTCACAAGTTTGTATAAGAGATTTTGGGAGTTTTGAAGAAGGAAGGATAGCTTCTGGCTTGGAGCATGCTGGTGAGAGCAGCAGCTGAGTGAATAAAGGACAGAGCTGTGCCAGGAGGAATGAGGCAGCATTCTCAGAGGTGGCCCTGATCAGGAATCCTGTCCACAGCAGCTTATGTGAATGAGCCAAGATGCGGAGCTGTGACCACTAGCCACTGTGGCTAATAAGCACCTGAAATGGGCCTAGTGGGACTGAGAAACTGAATTTTATAGTTTACTTTAAAGTTAAATTTGAGTGGCAACCAAAGACTAGTAGCCAGCACGTTGGAGAGTAATAATACAGGTGCACAATGTGAAGCTACTTCCCTGGGGGAATCCTTCCACAGCCGTAATCGAGTAGAACCAGATGAGTGCTAATGCCAGCCGGACCTTGCCTTGTTCATGTCCTCCCTGTGCTCTGGACAGCTGTTTGGTCTGGCCACACTGCAAATCTCAAGGTCAGCTCATCAGCTCAGCTTATTCCAAGTTAGGAATTGGTAGATCTGTTTATTCTATTAAAAACTATTTTATTTGCACATGAATCTTGTTCTTTGCCTGCCCAGTTAGTCAGCTGGTCTCCCAAACATCTGCTGTTCTTGTGCCAGCAGTGGGGAGGATCCTGTCAAAACAAAACCCATGGCCTCTACAGATGTGCCCATCTGAAAGTAATGCCCACCTTTCTACCAGGAGCCAAGAATACTTTGGTTGCTAGTTTGATCCCCAATATGTAGTGAAGCTCTTTCTCTCTTTCCTCTTTGGGTGCCTGCTCTGTAATTTCAGTTTTCAAAAACAAAATGCTCCTGTATGCAAAATTCTTAGAATGGTCGTGGTGTCCAATATGTTCCTTGTAAAACAAATGCATTTTGCTGTGGTTTTACCTAGTTTCACAACCTCCCACATAAGAGTTGTACAGTTTTTTGTTTTTTTAAAGATTGTATTTATTTCTTTTTAGACAGAGGGGAAGGGAGGGAGAGAGGGAAAGAAACATCAATGTGTGGTTGCCTTTTGTGCACCCACTACTGTGGACCTTGATCTACAACACAGGCATATGCCCTGACTGGGAATTGAACTGGCAACCCTTTGGTTTGTAGGCCTATGGTAAATCCCCTGAGCCACACTGGCTAGGGAGAGCTGCACAGTTTTGAAGGAAGGCATATAGAAAGCCTTGTGAGTGGGAATCAGATGTGGAGCATTTGGATCAGTGACTATTGTAGATCAGAGCTTCTCACCCTCAGCACTATTGGCATTTCTGGCCAGATAATTCTTTGCTGTGGGGCTGTCCTGTACACGGTAGGATGTTTGTCAGCACCCCTGGTCTTAGACCACAAGAAGCCAGTAGCCACCAGCTCCTAACCCACACTGCCCTGGAGGCAACAAGTAGGGTCTCTATGCTTGGCCTCTGGTCATCTGGGGAGCGAAGTGGCCTTGGCTGACAACACCCTAGTGGAGACAAAACCTGGGTGAGAGGAGGAGGGATGCATCTAAGGTCTCTGGAGTCACCCATCTTAGGGATGAAAGTGCAAAGACTCTGGACCTCCACAAGGTGAACATTTCATTAGACAGAATTCTGGTGGGTTTTCAGGCCTTAAACAGAAAGATTATGCTCGTGAGAGACTCATGCAAGCACTCTGCCCTTGTTGCTTCTTATACATTTATTGTTCTGAATGCCAGGTCCTGAGGGTGTGCTGATGAATAAACATAAGCTTAATAACTTATCCAACAAGTATTTACTGCCTACTATGTGTCAGACACTGTTTAAACACTAAGCGTAAAAGTCAAAATTCTCCAGAGAACCTAGAATACCCAAAACAACTTTGAAAAAGAACAAAGGTGAAGACTGTAATCAAGAGCGTGTAGCTATAGACAAATAGATCAATGGGACAGAATAGAGAATCTGGAACAATTTGAAGTTCATATGCAAAAAAGTGAACTTGGACCCATTTACAAAAATTAAGATAAAATAGAGTTAATATGCTATATACAAAATTTAACCCCAAACGGATCATAGACCTAAAAGCAAAACCTAAAAGTATAAAACTATAAAAAATTTTTGAGAAAATCTTGGTTAGGCAAAAATTTCTTAGATACAACACCAAAGGCACAATCCATTAAAAAAATTGATAAATTGACTTCATTCTGCTGTTTAGTCAATGCTATTAAGAGAATGAGAAGACAAGGCACAGGCTGGGAGAAAATACTTTCAAATTATATATCTGGTAAAATACTTGTATTCAGAATATATAAAGAGCTCTCAAGGCCCAATAATAAGAAAACAACCTAATTTTTCAAAATGGGCAAAAGATTTGGACAGACACTTCATTGAGGAAGATATATGAATAACTAATAAGCACATGAGAAGATGTTCAACATCATTAGTCATTAGGAATGGAAACTAAAACTATAATGATATATCACTGCACTGCTATTAAAATGGTTAAAATTTAAAGCCATTTTAAATGGTTTGCTTGTGGCTCCGTGGATTGAGAGCCAGCCTCTGGACAAAAAGGCCACTGGTTTGGTTCCTAGGGCATTTGACAAGCAACTGATGTATATCTCACGCACCGATGTTTCCCTACCTCTCTTTCTCTCACCCTACCCATCTCTCTAAAATAAATAAATAAAATCTTTTTTTTTTTTTTAAAAAGCCTGACCTTTGCATGTCTTGTTGAGAATGTGGAGCGATTGGAACTCTCATTGCCTGCTGGTCAGAATACAGACTGTATGAATGTATTGAAAAGTTATGAGGTGGGTTCTCAAAATTTTAAACGTGTGCCTACAGTATGATCCAGCAGTTCTACTTCTAGATGTTTACACAAGAGAATGAAAAAAATGTGTCCATACAAACATGCACATGAAGGTTTATAGCAATTTTATTGGTAATTACCCCAAACTGGAATGAGCCAAGATGTCCATCAGCAGGTGAATTGGTAAGTGAAGCAATGGAGTGCTACTCAGCAGTGAGAAGGAATGGCGTGTCCTGGAGGAGGCAGGTCCTTGACAGCTCAGGGGCCAGGGGCTTAGAGGCGCAGCCAGACTCCCCAAGGCTTTCTATGGGTCCCCCTCACTCAGCAAAACCTGACCTTCTCTTTGTGGCCAGAGGCCCCCTGCTTGGACATTGCTCCTCAGCAACCCTCCCCCCACCTGCCCCTCACTCACTTGGCCCAGACTTTGCAGGCCTCTCTGTTGCTCCTCAAACTTGCAGAGTTTGTTCCCTTTGCATGTGCCATTCTGGAATGTTCTTCCACAGAGAACCACACTGGTCCCTTTCTTCCTGCATCAGGTTTTTATTCAAACTTCACTTTTACATGAGATCTCCTTTGCTACCTATGGCAGATTAAACACTGACCACAGAGATGTCCAGGTCCTAATCCTTGGGGTGTGTGGGTATTTCCTCTGATAACAAAGGGACTTGGCAGACGTGGTTAAGGTAAGGATCTTGAGATGGGGAGATGATCTGGATTACCCAGCAGGGCCCTGAAAGTCCTCTGCTGTGTCTGCATGAGTGAGAGGCAGAGGGAGAGTGGCGACAGAAGGAGCAGGTGCCATGCTGTGGGCCGTGAAGCTGGAGAAAGAGTCAAGGGAGCTGGGAGAGGCAAGACAGCCTCTTTGGAGGCTCCAGAAGGGCCAGTGCTGTGGCACCTTGACGTCAGCCCAGCAATGGAGGTTGGGACTTCTGAACTGCAAAACTATGAGGAAATAAATGGGTATTGTTTTAAGCCACCAAGTTTTTTGTTTGCTTGTTTACTATGGCAGCCACAAGATGTTAATAAGCCACCATATTAAAACTGCGGTTCCCACACCTGGAATTTCTACCTTCCTTCCCTGTCTCAGTATGCCTCAGAGCTTGTAAAGGAAAAACTCAGTTTTCCTCCTGTATAGGGAAACACCCTAATATGCCTTTCTTTCCCATGAGTCTCACTCACATGAAACACTTTACTTCTGACAGTTATGGTCACCAAATGTGTGGAGGTTTTCCCTCCACACCAAACTGTTCTCTGCAGTGCCAGCTGGGTGTCCTGCACTTTAACTCAATTCTGACACTACATACCCAGAGACCATGTCAGATCCCACAGGGTGAGGGCTCAGTCCCCTAAGGCTGCCCCTCCCCCCAGCATATACACATACTTCAGATGCCAGTCCCAAGTCCAAGTTGTCACCTGGGCTTCTGATCAACTGACTATATGTCAGGGGTTCCGATGACCCCTCCTTGGATTCAATTAATTTGCTAGAGCAGCTCACAGAACTCATAGAAATGCTTCCTCACATTTAACCAGTTTATCAAAGGTTATGATAAGGACACAGATGACCGGCCAGATGAAGAGACACAGGCTGAGGTCTGGGAGAGTCCTGAGCACAGGAGCTTCTGTCCCTGTGGAGTTGGGGTGTGTCACCCTCCTGGTGTGTGGTTGTGTTCACTGATCCAGAAGCCCTGTGATCCCCTACTGGTGGGATTTCATGGAGCTTCCTCACATGAGCACACGACTGATGATTATTTCATTTCCAGCCCCTCTCACCTCTGGGGAGATGTGGGGGCGGGGCTGAGAATCCTAAGCTTCTGATCCCAGCCTGGTCTCTCTGGTGACCAACTCCACCCAGGAGCCACAGAGGAGGCACCCAGAGACACCCCATTTGAACAAGAGATGCTCCTTGTGCTCTTGTCACTCAGGAGGTCACAGGGGTTGTAGGAGCAGAGCCCATTGTATACATTTTTTTCCATTTTCTCTCAGGACCCTAGTCAGCATCTGACACACTATATATTTTACTCATTCATCTTGTTTATTGCATGTCTGTCCTGAGTAGACAACACACTTGGAGAGGCTGGTGATCCTTGGTCTGTTTCATCTGTGCTATATGCCCACCTCCCGGTAGATAGCAGGGCTCTCAGCAAATTATGCGTCAGGATGCAGCTCTTGAAAAAAAAATGCATAAAAGATTTTCACATTTAGAACAGTGCAAGAAATAATTTACCAAACATCCAGTGGGCCTTGTTTGTAATGGTTGGAGCTTGCTACACAAGTCCCTTCTCCCCAAGTGCACCAGTGCCTTTCCCTTCCCACCAAGTAACCATCCTTGTGAGTGTGGTTGATGTGTTTCCAATCTATTTTACATACATGAGTATGAATGGCTCACTCTCATGCTGCATGGGGTCAGAGTGTGCACTCACACCCGTGAAGCCACACTGTGACCTGTTTCTCTTCACTCATGTCATGTTTTTGAGAGTCTGCAGTAGAGGCACACATAGACCTGGCTGATTCCTTTTTCCTGCTGTACAATGTTCCACTGTAAGAACACATCACATTTTATTTATCCATTTCCCCATAGATATATCAAGCAGGGTCTGGGCAAGAAACAGATGAAGCTCAAAACAAAAAGGAACTGAAGGAATGAACCCTTTTTTTAAATTATATTTTATTGATTATGCTATTACAGTTGTCCCATTTCTCGCCCATCATCCCCCTCCACCCTTAGCAGGAAAGATCTGTGTGTTGCTTTCCCTGGCCCTGCTCACTCCTTTTTAAAGGAGGATCAAACTCTTTAGAAAGGAGTGAGCAGGGCCAGAAAAAGCAACACACAGATCTTTCCTGCTAAGTGCAGTGTGGGGCCTGGCTGGTCAGGCTATTCTCAGACAGAAAGTTTTGCCTGAGAAGGAGGGCATGATTATTTAGATCTGCAAGTGAATGTACTTCACAAAAGAATTAACCCTGAGTCACCTCCTGGAGAGTCAACTCAGAGAACTCTCCACAGGGGCTATCTTTACACAGTGCCAACCCTGCAGTTTCGTCAATGAGACCCTATTGAACAAGCTGCGATTCACAGGAAAATGTAGGACAGAGGTCCCCAATCTCCTCCTCAGCACATTCCTTGTTAGGCCTCTATACTTCTCTCCCCACCCACCAGGCCTGGCTCACCCACCACACAGAGGAACAGGGGGTTTGCGGGAGGCCGGGGCTGCCTGGGCCTTGGGGAGCAGCTGGCAGGGGAACTGCAGAAAGAGTTCTCTTCTGCAGAGAGAACACAAATGCCCGCCTTTTTCTCACTTCCTCTTTTGAGCCTAAGAGTGCTGGCCTCCCAGTGGACGGCAGCTATTTATGGGCCTTGGCTGCTCCGTGTGAAACCCTGGTCCCTCCCTAGAGGAAAGAGTCGGGGGGGGGGGCGGTGAGGGGGGCCCAGGTGACTTGCCTTTGGCCTGGGGTGCAACAGGCCCAGGTGCAGCAGTTATGGTCTCAATGAAACAAACCCACTCTGGAAGGTCAGGGTAGTTCTGGCAGGTTCCCTATCAGATAAGTGCTGTGCATGCTATATTTATAGATAGATGCTCAAGGTATAGGTTGGAACAGTTTGTTGGACAACAGCATCCACTCTCCAGGATTTTGACAAAAGGAGAAACTGAGGACCAGGAGGTTGCATGTCTGGCCTGAAGTCACACGCTTCTCCTACCTGTAGCCATTCCAAGGGTCCCAGGTCTTTCTTATTTACTGTCCCCACCCCTGCAAGCTCCCCTGGTCCTGTCACTGCATTTCATACCAGCTCAGACCAGTGTCTGCCCTTCTACCATCCACTTATGTTGATGTCCTTCCCCTCCCTCAAACCTGGACTGTGAGCTCTGTGAGCACAGGAACTTTGATTTATGCAAGCACCCTTGTGCACAGTAGGTGCTTAATTAATTCTTGTGGATGGAGCAAGTAAAAACTCTGCTTCCAAGTCTGCGTGTCCTCTCTGAGAGGGCTGGTGTCCCTGGGCAGGAGAGCTGAGAGCCTCACAGGAGCTCGGACTCCTTTTGGGGCTCGATGAAACTTTGTAACAGCCTCTCTAGGAGAGTACAAGTTCCAGGGTCAGACCCCGTGGAAGAAAATCTCTGCTCTACTGTGTCCAAAGCTATGGGCAAACACTCAGTTTCTCTAAGCCTTGACTCTCTTGTCTGTAACAAGGGGGCCATGACAGCATCTACCTTTTTCTGAGGTTAAAATAAAATTTGTGCCTGGCACGACTGCTTGGAGACAGGGATGCCAGAGGCCTTTACACAGAAACCAGCCCCTTGCTCACTTCCTTCTCTCATTCATGCAGCAATGGTGCGTGTCCTGCCTTTCAGCTCTGGCACAGCTCCAGGCACCAGGACAATGACATCAAGATGAAGCCCCTGGGCTCCTAGAACTTACCTGGGGAAGAAGATGACCTGTAAGCAGGTAGACAAATGAGCTCCTTCTAAGCAGTAGCGCTCAGAGGAAATACACCAGGTCAAAATGGTAGGGAGTAACTGGGATCGGGCCTCTGGCCAAGGTGGTTGGGAAGGCCCCCCCACTGCGGATGGGCTGCTGCAGACAAGACTGGGTCATGCAAAGAGCCAGCAGCTGAGTGGTCCTGACAAGGAGAGCAGCAAAGGCCCTTAAGTGGGAAGATGTCAGCCACACCTCCAAGAAGAGCGGAGGGAGAGGTGGGAGAGGGGAGCAGGACGGCAGTGGGGCCAGCCTACTTGGGGCTTTGTCTAGGTTGTGCTCCTGGCTTTGTACTTCTCCCTGCTCAGGACAGGGAGCCCCGCCTGTAAGTCAGTGGACTGTGCACATGAGAGCTTGCCAAGCTACATTGTGGGGCCCAGCCCCATCTTCTCATGAAGGACCCAGTTCACTGGTTCTCCTTCCTTGAATAGGTTGCCTCTACCCAGCAGAATACAAAGGAGCTACAAGATTGAGGGGTTTGCTTGTTTTTAATTTCCAGCCTTCTCAGTCATTCATTTATTCATTCAACAAATATTTGTAAAATGTATATTGTCACTGAATAGGTAGGTTACTGGACTCTGTGGAGAAATAAGACACTGATGCCCTCCAGCAGCCCAGAGCCTGGAGATTTCAGTGCCTCAGCTTTCCTACCTACACAATGGGCAGGCTAGACCTGACATCTGTAAAGCGATACTTCTCTTTTAGAGTCATATGATGATGGAGAAGGAAATATGTCTGCCCAACATCACAGGTATAACAGAGGGCTTGGGAGCGGGAGCAGAGACAGAGAGACAGAGAGAGACAGAAAGGTAGAAAGAGAGGATTCTTTTGGGATCTGAATTTAAGATACAACAAGTTGTTGAGTCTTGGCCCTCTATTGCCCACACACCCTGGCTACAATCAATCCCCAAACTACAAGCTATTGTGTCAGCAACCCACTCTTCCTTCCTGAGCTGCAGTGAGAGAGAAGCTTTCAACAGCCTTCTCTGTCTCCCCAACCAGAAATCTGGACCAGAGGGCTGGTAGTGATCTGCTGGGTAGCACTATTGGTTAACAATTTCTCTGCTCACAGCCAAGGGGTGGGACAGGACCACCAGAACCTCTTCTTTCCCTAAGAGTCTTTCTTTTATTCTCTGGGAATTACCTGGGCACGTGGGAGGAGTGCGCAGGGGCAATATTGCACAAAGGGAAGTGTTTGGGCACTGGAGGCTGAACATACAGCAGCTCTATGACCTTAAGCAAGTCAGTGTACCTCTCTGACCCTCAGGCTCCTCTTCAATGAACTAGAACTACTAATAAACAAATCCCTGAGAAGATTAAATAAGATCTGTAAAGTGCCTAGCACACAGTAAGCCAGTAATAGGTGGCAAGTATTATCATTAGTAGAAACGTAGGAACCTTGTGGGTTGAAAAGGATGACATTCCCTCCAGGAGAGCCACCTGACATTAGCTGACCTCTACTGGCTCAGGGTGGCTTCAGGGCCATCAGCTGTCTGCAGAGAAAGGTGTACATTCACCAGCAGCTCAGATGCTCACACCATGTGCCTTTCCACCACCATGTGCCCTGCTGTCACACCCATTCCTTCCCAGCGCATGCCTGTTGGCCTCTAGGAAGCACTCCTCCTGCCAAAGGCCAATGAATGTCTGTGCACCGCCTCACCAGCAAGAGTGAAAAAGACAGGTTAAAGCTACCAGGTATCATTTCTCACCTGTTAGATTGCCACAAGTCTGACCCTACATGCAACAGTCTGATGTTATTCCATGCAGATAAAGACATGTGGGAATGCAGATAGTCCCACACTGCCTGTGGAAGTAAGTATTAGTGCGACCAGTTTGGCAATATCTACTGAAACTGGGAAAGTGCACATCCTACAGTTCGGAGGTCCTGTCTGAGAACATCCACCCAAGAGATACTCTGAGATGTTTGCACAAAGAGGCCTGCACTGCTCTGGCCAGAACAGCATTGCTCACAACAGCAAGGGATCAGACACATTGTTCCTCAGTAGAGGAGGGAGGGAAGAGTAAGTGTGGAATGCCATACAGCAGTTAAAAAGGAACAAACCAGCTATATATGAATTAATATGAGTTGATGATCTCAATGATGTTGGTTGAAAACAGGAAGATGCATAATGATATATATAGAACACTATTTTTATAAAAACCTCAAATAACTCAGGCAAAATAGTAGTAATCACTATATTATTCATAGATAAACACATATTTATAAAGGTATAAAAGTAAACCTGGAAGACAGAGACCTGTTGATGATAGTGGTTCTGTCTGGTGAGGCAAGGAGAGGGTGGGGGATTTCAAAGCTTTTACTGTATTGTTTTCTTTCTTTAAAGAAAAAATTGAAGGTGAATATGCCAACCTTTAACATATAATTCTTAGTGATGCGGATGGGGGTTTTGTTATATTATTCATGGTTATTTTCTGTATATATTTCAGTAACAGAAAATTTAAAAAGCTCTTCTTCACAGAAAATGCTGACTAAGAAATGTAAGAGGAATGACAGGTTTAGAAAGTCATTCAAAAACAAGACAAGGTAGTCTTATTTACTTGCAGCAAGTAAAGGAGGCAGGACTTATATTCAAAGCTCTGCCTCCCTGTAGGGAAACTTAGCCATGGCTTACATATACTATTTGGTCAATTTCACATTGATTTCCCCTTGCTAAACTTACTGTGGTAGATTCCTATCAAGTTCATCCTGTCACAGCTGGTCTGTAAAATACTGAGCTACATTCAGTATGTACTTTTAACAGTTAGCAAGAATGACAGTTAGTAAGAATGGCCCAGACCAAGTTTGAGACCCTTGCCTTACCTAAAAATTCTCCCCCTGAGATTTTTCACTCCTCATTCTTTTTTAATTGAATTTATTTATTTATTTATTTATTTATCTATTTATTATTGATTTTTGGGGTGTGACATGGCTTAATAAAATTGTACAGGTTTCAGGTCTACAATTCTACAATACATCATCTGTATATTGTATGTTCACCACCCCAAGTCAAGTCTCTTTCCATCACCCCTTTACCTTATTCTACCTGCCCTCGACCCCTTTCTTTCTGTCAATCCCTATACTGTCATTCAAGTGTATGAGTCTTTCTTTGTTTTGTTTGCTTAATTCCTTCATCATTCTTACCCAGCCCCTAACCCTTTCTCCTCTGACAGCTGTCAGTCTGTTCTCTGTACCTATGAGTCTGTCTCCATTTGGCTTGTTAGTTCAATTTGTTCATTAGATTCCATACATGACTGAGATCCTTTTGTACTTGTCTTTCTCTGACTGGCTTATTTCACCTAACATAATGCTCTCCAGGTTCGTCCATGCTGTCACAAAAGGTAAGATTGCCTTCTTTTTTTATTCCTGCATAGTATTCCATTGTATAAATGTACCATTGATGGGAACTTGGGCTGTTTCCAAAGCTTAGCTATTGTAAATAATGTTGCAATGAACATAGGGGTGCATATATTATTTTGAATTAGTGTTCCAGGTTTCTTCAGATATATTCTCAGAAGTGGAATTGCTAAGTCATAAGGCAGTTTCATTTTTTATTTTTTTGTGTTAACTAAACACAGTGGTTGTACCAATCTACATTCCCACCAACAGTGCACAAGAGTTCCCCTTTCTCCACATTCTCACCAGCACTTGTTGTTTGTTGATTAATTGATGAAAGTCATTCTTGCAAGTGTGAGGTGATGCCTCATTGGGATTTAATTTGCATTTCCCTGATGATTAGTGACATTAAACATCTTTTCATATGTCTATTGGCCATCTGTGTGTCATCTTTGGAGACCTGTCCAGGTCCTTTGCCCATTTCTTAATTGGATTGTTTGTGTGTGTGTGTTTGTGTGTGTGTGTGTGTGTGTGTGTGTGTGTGTTGAGTTTTATAAGCTCCTTACAAATTTTGAATATTAAGCCCTTATCAGATGTATTGGCAACTATGTTCTCCCATTCAGTGGGCTGTCTTTTCATTTTGTTGATGGTTTCCTTTGCTGTGAAAACCCTTTTTAGTTTGATGAAGTCCCATTTATTTTTTCTTTTGTTTTCTTTGCTTGAGGAGATATAAAAAATATTGCTATGAGAAATGTCTGAGATTTTACTGCCTATGTTTTCTTTTGGATTTTTATGATTTCAAGTCTAACATTTAAGTCTTTGATCCATTTTGAGTTTATTCTTGTGTCTGGTGTAAGAAGGTGGTCTAGTTTCATATTTTTACATGCATCTGTCCACTTTTCCCAGCACCATTTATTGAATACACTACCTTTACCCCATTGTAAGTTTTCACCTACTTTGTCAAGTAATTAACTATAGAGGCATGTGTTTATTTCTGGTCTTTCTATTCTGTTCCATTGATGTGTAGTCTGTTTTTATGCCAGTACCATGCTGTTTTGATTACTATGGCCTTGTGGTATAGTTTGATATTAGTTAGCATGATTCCTCCAACTTTATTCTTCTTTCTCAAGATTGCTGTGGCTCTTCAGAGTCTCTCATGGTTCCATAAAATTTTGAGATATTTGTTCTTATTCTGTGAAATATAGCATTGGAATCTTGATAGGAATTGCATCGAATCTAAACATATGTTGAATCTAAAGGTATGGACATTACAATGATATTAATTTTTTCTATTCATGAACATGGTGTATGCTTCCACTTATTTGTATCTTCTTCAATTTCTTTCTTTGGTGTCTTATAATTTTTCAAGTACAAGTCTTTTACATCCTTGTTAAATTTATTCCTAGGTATTATATTTTTTGAAACAATTGTAAATGGGATTGTTTTCTTAGTTTCCCTTTCTGATACTTCATTACTGATGTATAAAACTGCCATTGATTTCTGGACATTTACTGTGTCCTGCCACTTTACTGAATTCACTTATTAGTTCTAGTAGTTTTTAGATGGAATCTTTAGGGTTCTTTATATATAGTATCATGTAATCTGGAAATAATGACAGCTTTTCTTCTTCCTTTTCAATTTAAATGCCTTTTCTTTCTTCTTGTCTGAATGCTGTGGCTAGGACTTTCAGTACCATGTGAATAAGAGTGGTAAAAAGGACATCCTGTCTTGTTCCTGATCTTGAAAGAAAAACTTTTTATTTTTTTCATTTTTTTAAAGAAAGGCTTTTAGTTTGTGCCCATTGAGTATGATGTTGCTGTGAGTTTGTCATATATGGCCTTTATTAGGCTGAAGTACGTTCCCTCTATTCTCACTTTGCTGAGTTTTTTCATAAATGGGTGATGGATTTTATCAAATGTTGTCTCTTCAGGTATTGTTTATGAGGTCTATCACATTTATTGATTTGTGGATATTGTAGCAACCTTGAATCCCAGAAATAAATCCCACTTGCTTATGATTTATGATCTTTCTAATGTATTACTGGATCTGTTTTGCTAACATATTATTGAGGATTTTAGCATCTATGTTCATCAGCCTATAATTTTCTTTCTTTATTGTGTCTCTATCTGGTTTTGGAATTAGAATAATGTTGGCATTGTAAAATGAGCTTGGGAGTCTTTCTACTCTTGAAATTTTTGCAATAGTTTGAAAAGGAGAGGTGTTAGTTCTTCTTTGAATATTTGGTAAAATTCACATGTGAAGCCATTTGGTCCAGGACTTTTGTTTTTGGAAGTTTTTGGATTACTGCTTCAATTTCACTAGGTGTAATTTGTATATACAGATTGTGTATTTCTTGAAATTAATCCATTTTTTCCAGGTTGTCCAATTTGTTGGCATATAGTTGCTCATCACATTTTCTTACAATCCTTTGTATTTCTTTGGTGTAAGTTGTCATTTCTCCTTTTTCATTTCTGATTTCATTTATTTGCATTCTCTCTCTTTTTTTCTTGATGAGCCTGGTTAAAGGTTTGTCAATCTTATTTATCTTTCCAAAGAACCAGCTCTTGACTTCATTGATCTTTAGTATTTTTTTAGACTCTATTTTGTTTATTCCTGCTTTGATCTTTATTATTTCTTCCCTTCTACTCACTTTGGGCTTTGTATGTTGTTTTTTCCACTTCTTTTAAGTGTAAAGTTAGATAGTTTGTTTGAGCTTTTTCTTGTTTCATGAGATAGGCCTAATATGCTATGAATTTTCCTCTTAGGACTTCTTTCTCTGTGTCCCATAGATTCTGGGTTGTGTTCTCATTTTCATTTATTTGGGTCCTTTTAGGTATCTTTTGATTTCTTCCTTGATTTCATTGTTAATGCATTCACTGTTTAGTAACATGTTATTTAACCTCCATGTCCTTGTGTGTTTTTCAGTTTTTTTCTTGTGACTGATACCTAGTTGCATACCATTAAAGCCAGAAAAGATGCTTGATATGATTTCAATATTTTGAAATTTATTGAGACTTGTTTTGCATTCTAACATGTGGTCTATTTTAGAGAATGTTCCATGTGCATTTGAAAAGAATGTATATTCCTCTGCTTTGGGTTGTAATGCTCTGAAGATATCAATTAAATCCACCTGATATAGTATGTCATTTAAGGCTGCTGCTTCCTTGTTGATTTTCTGTCTAGAAGATCTATCCAATGATGTCAATGGGTGTTAATATCCCTTACTATGACTGCATTACTGATGATCAAGATTTGCTTTACATATTTAGGTTCTCCTAGGTTAGGTGCATAAAAGTTTACAAGGGTTACATCCTATTGTTGGATTGCTCCCATTATCACTATGTAGTGTCTTTGTTCATCTCTTACTGTAGCCTTTGTTTTAAAGTCTGTCTTGTCAGACATACATATTTATATCCCAGGTTTTCTTTTCATTTGCATGAAATATATTTTCCATTTCTTTTAGTCTTTGTGTATCTTGTTTTGAGGTGAATTTCTCATAGACAGAATATATGAGTGTATGGGTTTTTGCTTTTTATCCAATCAGCTACTTTATGTCTTTTGATTGGAGCACATAAGCCATTCATATTTAAAGTGAGTATTGATAGGTATGTATTTATTGCCATTTTATTTTTTCAACTATCTACCTCTGTTTGTTCTCCTTCTCCTTTTCCCTCTTCCTCCACCTGCTTTTTCTCCCCCTCCTTCTCTTTCTCCTCTTCCTCCTTCCTCTTCCCATTCTTTCCCTTCTTCTCCTCTTCTTCCTCCCCTCCTCCTCCTTCTTTTTGTCTTCATCTTCTTCATCTTGTTCTTTCTCCTTCTCCTTCCCTTTCCCTGTCCCTTTCTATTCCTCCTCTCCTCCTTCTTCTTCAACCAGGCCCTTTAACATTTCTTGTAATACTGATTTGGTGGTAATAAACTCTTTTAGTTTTTTTTTTCTGGAAAGTTCATTATTTCTCCTTCAATTTTAAATGATACTATGTAAAGTAGTCCTGGTTGTAGGTTCTTGCTTTTCATTACTTTGACTATTTTATTCCAATCCCTTATGGCCTGAAATGTTTCTGTTGTGAAATGAGCTGACAGTCTTAGGGCAGATCCTTTGTACATAACTAACTGCTTTTCTCTTGCTGCTTTTTAGATTCTCTCTTTAACAGTTGCCATTTTAATTATAATGTGTCTTGGTGTGGATCTCTCTGGTTCATCTAGTTTGGGACACTCTGTGCTTGCTGGACTTGTGTATCTTTTTCCCTTACCAGGTTAAGAAAGTTTTTGGTGATTATTTTTTTTTAAAATATGTTCTCAATCCCTTGCTCTCTCACTTCTCCTTCTGGTACACCCCTATGATGTGGAGGTTGTTATGCTTCATGATGTCTCAAAGGTCCCTTAAACTACCCTCTTTCTTTTTAGTTCTTTGGACTTTTTGCTGTTTTTATCATGTGTTGTTTTCTACCTTGTCTTTCAAATCACTCATTGTATCCTCTGCTTCATCCAACCTCCTTTTTTATTCCTTCCAGTGTATTCTTGATGTCAGATATGGTATTCTTCATTTCTGTTGGTTCTTTTTCATGGATTTTATGTCCTTTTTGACATGTCATAGTTCTCACTAACTTCCTTGAATATTTTTATAACCATTACTTTGAACTCTATGTTTGATAAATTGCTTGCCTGCATTTCATTTAGCTCTTTTTCTGAAGATTTCTCCTGTGCTTTCATTTGGTGCCTTTTTCTTTGTCTCCCAATTTTGGCTGCCTCTTGTGTTTGTTTCTATGCATTAGGTAGATTTGCTATGATGCCCAGTCTACATGGCGTGGCCTTATATAATAGGTGTCCTGTGGGACTCAGTAGTGCAGTCTCCTTGATCACTTGACTGGAGTTCTCTAGGAATATCCTTTCTGTGAGTTATGTGGACCCTCCTGTTGTAATTGAGTCTTTATTGCTGTTGGCTCATTTGTGTGTGGAATCAACCCTCAGGCTGGCTGTGAGGCTCAACCATGACCCAGTGTGTGAGATACTGTGTGGGTGCTGACCACTATACATGAATTCACCTCAGCTGGGTTTAGTGCCTGCTGAGCTCTCCCTTTGGATATGCTCTTTATGAAGCTTATTGGATCCTGCTCTGATGTTGTCTGAAGCTGGCCACTGGGGTGTGTTGGTTCTGGACCTCTTGGGAGGTACTTTGGTGCAGGCCAGTGCCAGATGCTGTGTGTGTCTGGGCCTTGGGAACCTGTTTGGAGTTAAGAGTTATCCACAGTTTGTGGCTGCATCTGCTGGGCTTGGATGCTTGCAAAAAGGACCAAGCTGCACACCAAAGCTGGGTTTTTCCAGCACCAGGCCCTGGTGCAGGTCAGCAAAGTCTCAAGGCACTTTAAGCTCTGTCTCCACCTACCTCCACCTGCTGGTTGCCTTTAGGCTCAGTCACTGAAGGAGCATCCAATGGGAGGATGGGGCTTGTGGATCTCCTGTGAGAGGAAGGTACCATTCGGGTTTCAGAAAAAAATGGTTGGTGTAGTCTCTGGCCTGGTACCACAGAACTCAGTCTGTCCCAGATTTTGGCCCTGCCTCAGCAGAGCACAGCCACTAGGAGTCAGGTGGGTAGGGCCTCCAGAGCTCTGACATTGGGTCTGCCAGAAGCTGAGAGGTTGTCCTTTTGAATCACCAATGTGGTGAATGTGCCAGTCAGGGTCAAGGAAAAGTGGGGGGAATGACTGCACCCAAAAGCTGGACAAGTCAGTCACTGACACCCCCTGAGTCTGCCCAGACCTCTACACCCTGGCTAAAGCAGCTGACTCTTCAGCAGGGCCAAGCTCTGTAGGGTGGGGCAAGATAGAGCCTTGAGGGTGCGGCTATTTCTTTCTCCCACCCTGATGCCAGACAGAGGCAAGTGTTCCAGCCAAGAAAAATGGTATCTGCAGTGTGGGAGAGTGACTCAGCACAGGGAGCCTGGTGGCTGTTCCTTCACCTTTCTCCCTAGAGACACAAACCCCAATCTCTCCTCACATGACTTTAGTCTGCTCTGCCCTCTGTCCGCTGGAGCCGAGAGGGAGTGGCTACAAACAGGTTTTTGTGCATTGGCCCTTTAAATGGATGTCTGTGACTTCAACAGACTCTATCTCTCCCTAGTGGAAAGAATCTGTGCTGATTTTCACAGCCAGATGTTATGTGGGCATCTTCCTGGCTCAGAGCCTGGCTGTAGAGCCCTGCTTTGGGTTTAGACCCCACATTTTCTCATGGAGAAATCCCCACAGGGAGATATCCCTCTGGAACCTCAGCCACTGCCTATGGGAGTGGGGCCAGGCCTTTTTGCATCTCTGCCTTCCTACCAGTTTCAATGTGACTTCTCCCATAAATTTTTGGTAATAAGACTCCTCTTCAGCTAGTCTTCAATTTGTTATTCAGGATGATCATTCTCTAATTTAATTGTAATTCCAGTTTGGTCCTAGCAGGAGGTAAGTGTAGCTTCCACTGCTATTTCCACCACCATCTTGAAATTGCAACTTCACATCTCTTTCTTCAGGGAATAGGGATGAGGGCCGTATCTCTGTACCTGGTTCCTGCTGAACATGGATGGATTGTATGTTTGGACATGGAGCAGTGAAAGTCTTTGGCTACCTGACTTATGAAAGCCTTGGGGCTCCCTAGGTTCTGGGTGTCCTGAGGACAGAAGGGCTTGAAGAGAACTCTACTCTAATAGGAGACATGTGTGATAAGGGGTGAGGCAGCAGCGGGAAGATCCAAGGAGACGAAGGCCCTGCCAACCAAGAACTCACACTCTGGTGGGGCTCCAATGAGCAAGATGGACCAGGGTGACAGCCTCCCTGAGAACAAAGGAGCCAGCCAGGGAATGAAGGGGAGGTGCTATCATATTTGAATCTCTTCCCATAAAATTCAGGACACCAAGCCATGATTTTTATTCAGGGGTCACCTATTGAGCTTCTAGGACAGGTAGGATCCGGTCAGGAAGTGACCCTGTGGAGAGGGTGAGCCCAGTGGATGAAGCCCAGTAACCCCAGAGGGGGAACGGATACCAGATGTGACAGGTCGACACAACATGCAGTGGGCGTCCCATGGTTTCTCAGCCACAATGACGCTTGTTGTCAGGTGGCCAAGTAAAGAAGAGCACACCTGGTAAGGCATCTGGGCCTGGGGAGGGAGGCTGGGTATGGCTTGCTGCATCTGCTCCCCTGGGACTGTGCACCACAGAAAAGCCCCCTGTGAGACAGCAGGCTCTCCCAGGGGACATAAGCTCTGTGTGAGTACGTGCAATCACACACACAGGGGAGGAGAATAAGGCCACACACATGAGGCCACCCTGTCCTGGCCCACACAGCACAGGGCCATCTATGATCAGACATCCTGTTAGACACTGTCCCCCAGTTAGCTGGCTACACAGCTGCAGCTCAGAGGCAAACGCCCCTCTGAAAATCAGGATTCAGGGAGAAAGCACCACTCACTGGCAACCTCTTTGTCCCCAAAACTGACTGCATAGCAGGCACTGGGATGAGCCTTGAGAAGAGCAGATCACCTGAGGTATGTACAGCCTACAGTTCCCAATTCTCACTGACTGTGGCTCCGTTACCCCTTGTCCCCAGTTTGGAAACAATAGGAGCTCAGGACTGAGCATGAAGACAGGAAAGAGGTGCAGGCACAGGTTGTCATGAGACAGAAAAGTAAGGACAGTCAGCCATGCAGCAGGGGCTGCTTGCATGAGGCACCACCCTGCCTCACTTCGGTCCAGCTACAGATGCCCACACAGCACTCACCCCCTACTGCAGTCCCAGGTCCTGGCTCCTCTCCTCCTCCGGCATCTGGACCCCTAGAGCCAGAGACAGCTTGGGCTGAGACAGCCTCCCAAGGCTGGCCCCAGGTCCCAGACACATGGGCCTATGGGAGGCAGAGGACAGGCCAGGCTGCCTGGCTCACCTGCCACAGGGCAGACCCAGTCTGCTGAAAGCACGGCTCTGGGTGGTGTGGCCTCCCTGCAGCTGTCTCTGTCCCAGCCCACACTTGGCAGAGTGGTGTTCTGTTCCTA